>OZ026523.1:42941370-43191216 GCA_964019695.1 Loripinus fragilis | reverse complement strand
ACACCGGATAGGCGGCCATCGAAAACGCTCTTAACAATCGACGAACGCGGATCAAAAATCGCTAGAAACAGTGTTTAAATTGCCATTTGTCGCCAGTTGGGCGACAAATGGCAATCGAAAACTCAGTTTCTACGATTTTTATCTGCGTTCGTCGATAGTATTGGAATATAATTCTAAGAAATTTTTTAAACTTTATAAGAATGGTTTGTCTGATAACAAGGTTTTCTTTGTTTGCTTTCATTTAACAAATAATGTAACGCAGTTGTTTTGTTCGAATCTTAATTGCATACATCTGTAAATAAAAGCACAAGCGGAAGGCATAGCTTCTATACAAAATACAAGATAACTGTTCAAAAATTAAAACTCAATTATAGGAATTTTACTTCAGACTAAAGCATTGTAAACTTTGTCTAGGACCTTAGTTTTATTTTAAAATGTGTTTCTTATCTGCATTTGAACATTTCAAGCTCACAAATCCAAAACGTCAAACAAGCTATATAATAGGAGATATGATTGTGTTGATTGCAATTGAGATTAATCAGTTCATCCCACTTCTCATAGACTTGTAACATCGAATTGACGCAATCAGAGCATAGAGAGACCCATCAAAAATGGTGGGCAGGAAAGTTGACTCTTTACCTTTGAAAGAATCTTAGAGCTGCTTTCATTTATCTTCATTTCAATCTTCATCAGTAATTGGTAACAAAACAAGTATAATAAGTATAATAAGTACTTAACATGTGACCATACACGTAACCTTTTGGAAATGAAAATATTTGTCCAGGTTCTATTGTGACTTGATTATGAACATACATTTTGATGAAGATAAGAAGAAACTACCAACCAAATCATTTCTCAAAAATTCAAGGGAGTTATCAACCTACCCCTAGCCTAACCAAACTTCATTGTCATATCAACACCTTGTGATAAGTTAAAGAAACACATATTAAAATCTTTTCTATGCCTGCCAGTTAACTTTATAATCCTTCAATGAATATGAATGGTGAGTTCATAGTTTGACAAGAGGTCAAGAAGAAACTTTTCATAATGGTTTGTATGCATCTCTGTCTGGATTAGGTGTAGAAGATAACTAACATTGAACATGCATGATACAAGTCTTAAGGGGCGTTTAGACGGCATGATTTAGTCGTCCTGACAAAATAATCATACATGATTATGTCATGCATGATTTTTCTGCTTAGAGGGCATTACAATGTCATGGGTGAGTTCTTTCTCAATAGTATTGAAAACTGGCTCGTGGTCTTGAGGTATCTCATCATGCTCTATATCGTTTTATTGCTATAGCTAAGAAGTGTTTTAAACTGATTCTCGCCAGCCATCTGCTTATGCTCTTAGGTAGTCTTTATGGCGGACAATATGGTCAGGATTCATGATGTTTACTTCAATGATAAGATCTAGTCTGAAGTGCACTTGATAATGTGCGACAGATTAATAAACAGACATCATTTTCAGGATAAAATACTGGCATGTTAAGGGTAATCTATTTTATATTGCTCCTGTTTTAACTGATTGGCTAATTTTGCATGACATGTCCTATTCCCCATGACTTGTCGTCCTGACTTTTGGAATGTAAAAAGGAGTAGCAGCAGTATTTACATTGCATGATTTGTAGTGTATGCCACAGTCAGGTTAACTAAACCATGTCATCAATACATCCATTTAGTTTTAACCTTATATCAATATGCATTTGGAAATTCGAAACCAAGTACTGTCGTGCCAACCAAGAGTGATAGTGACGTAATACTTTGTTTACAATTGCTAAGCAATTACTAACGTGTACGAGGGCTGTTCAAATATGAATGCAAGTAGCTTCATAACTTTCTTCATATATATGCTACGACAAAATGTCATACCTTTCTGGAAAGAACTATTTGTCGCCTTTGAAATGGCACCAAACATAAAGAAACACTCCCCATATTTCTTGAGTTACAAACGCTTATAAAAAGGCCACTCCTGTATACTGATGTTTTTTGAAGCAAATTGCCATACACGTTTTGGTACATGTGCGGATATAGTGTCATATCTTTGTAAGTTTGTGACAAAATGACACCAAATTTTAGATGCAAGTTTAAAGTACATTGACAAAGTTGCTTGCAGGAAAAAGTTTATACAATCCTGTTTCAATCTCGAGTAAACAGGCACGTTTGTGACGTCATTAATTTTATGATAAACGTCATTTTGAATTATCTACTGGTGATGCAATAATGAACATCGATGTGCTTTTTTCTTTGCATTTTGCTTAAAACATGATTGATATGTCATAAGGAGGTTTTCATAACGCTCCGTCCTCTATTTACAGAGTGATCACATTTTATATAATTTTTCAAGTATTTTTCTGCTTCTTAATGACGTGTTTACATTTATTAAAATATGTTCAATCTGTCTAGTCTTCAAGACCAGGTGAGTATTTTTATTGTTTATAATGCCTATTTTGGTGAAACTTAAAGTTAACTTACAAATTTAGATTAAAACCGCAATATTATGGCATCAAAATTAAGTATAAGTTCTATAACCCCTTCACTTATGGCAGTTTTGACTTAATAAAAATGCTTTTCAGCGTTTAAAAATAACCGACTATCCTTCAATGATTTGTAGCAACAACTCAATATGAGCAATCAACATATTGTCTTTGAGTTAAAACTAGTTTAAATGCTGCTTCGTGTATTTTGTTAGAGAAAAGTTTGACTGAAAACTGAAAGGTGTTGTTTTGTTTACCATTTATTTGCAAGCATGAAGAGACTTTAGTGAAAACGATTCGTTGTAACTTAACCAAAACATGTCGGATTTTCGCAACTTTCACAGAATCATTATATAAGTATATGGGGATACTTCCTTAAAAGTTTCAAGAAATTTCACCGATTTATCGAAGAATTATACGCTCGTCTATATCACTGGTATGTTCAAAGCATTCAGTTTGTTAGTATAATAAAGGGACCCTCATTCAAAGGGCTATAACTCGATAAATGTACCGTATTTTTCTTTAGGTCTTGTGCCAGTTTTAAGGTAACATATAATCCTTTATAGTAACGTATACCATTTTGTCGTAGCATATATATAAGCAAAGTTATGAAGCTACTTGCATTCATATTTGAACAGCCCTCGTACACTTCACTTGAGCTTACGCAAATCGATTTATCACTTGTGAATGAATCCTTTGCTGAGGATAGGATTCATACACAAGTGATCTATCGATTATAAGTCCTTGATAACTTTGTAAAAAACAATACGTCACTGTCACTCTCGGCTGGCAGGATAGTACAAAAGAGGAATCCAGAGGTCAAGATAAACACATATTTTAGTGTAAAATGTGTGTATTTACATCTCATCAGTTGGGTGATCAAAAGAACTATCTCTCGTCTCTTTGAGGCGGTTATTTTGAGTACATGTTTTGGTTGAGAAATAAGAAAAGTAGTGTTTAATTTTCTGAATATATGTGACGAGTGTATAGATACTTATTATACGGCTTTTTAGTCTGGTGTATGAAATTCAAATAGGCCCTAAATAAGGAGAAAAATACACCCATCATTAGAAAGGATGAAAACGGTCTCAAATTAAAGCTTATTATCACAACATTCAATATCCGCCTGTTGACACTTCGAAAAAGTGTAGCGTCATAGTGTAAAATGGGCAGATAACTCTATACCATGCATGTCAGAAAGTTGCCAGATAGTCATTTAAAAGATAAAATCGACACGTTTTCGTTTTTCAAACCCCAAATTATAATATTTTTTGAAAGTTAAATCAATTTTGAGGAGTCTCACAATTTAAAAAAATCATTGAGGTCGTATTGACGTTAATGACATCACGATATGTAATTCAACCCTCCTAAGGCGTTTAAATAAACTTTTTCACATTAGTTTTCTAGCTGAATATTCAGTATTCTATTAAATATTTTTCATAATCAAACCCCAAAATGTCTTGGCTTTGCAAATATATAAACGGTTGATTCCTACTATTTATACGCTGAAAGTTATGACGCTTTAAGATACCAACACCTTGGCGGGAAATCCGCAATATTTGACGTGTTTTCATAAAAGACAATACTTGGCGATGTCAACCATCCTGCATAATAACGCCAAGTATTAAATATTAGAAGTAACAGAAATACTGTATGCTATAGAAACTCTCATGAGCATCTAAGACTATCGTAATGAAGTTTCTGACTACAAGATACGATGGAAGACTAACGTAACTTAACCGTTAGTTACATAACGTAACGCTGGTTAAATAAAAAAAATGAAAACCTTAAAACGAATTTCATAGCAGCTTTCCTGTATTTGCTTAGTGCAGAATGTGATTGCAATATACAGCATATAAGAGGTGAATTCTCGTTGAAATACAAATATGCCATAGAGCGAACCGCACATACAGATCTTACTGATTCTGACCGACTATTTACGTATGATATGACGTAACGACTCTAGTAGCCTGGGGATTTACAAAATTGAGCATCGTTTAAATTTGCTGTTCTCTTTTTACTTAAAATACGAAGCGGATATTCCTTTTGGTTCATTATATACTATTTGTATAATGCTCTGTCCGCATATATGTCTGTCGGTAAATACGCATACGCATGCGTCCGTGCATACGCATAACTTGTCATGTCTCCGTATGGGGTGTACTTATAATCATCAGGAAGAATGTCTACCAAAAACAGCGATTCCTGTTATACAGGCCCTTTCATATCATATTTCCACAGAAACAGAATTAGTCTAGGAGCTTATTTGACCTACCTTGCATCCCAGGACAATTTTTCATGGGTGCCAAATTGTCATAAAAATAAACCTGTTTGGGCAATGTGAAAATGCATAGTTTTCATGTCGAATCCTAATGCGATTCTCAGGAATGGGACTGTACCTACAAACTCATTCATATCTCAATACTTACTTATCCTAGATTACTAAAATTGAAACCAAAGTAAAGCTTATGTATAGGCATTTCATCGCATTTGATCCTGATATTCAAATGATCTTTTTATGAGGGTCTGGATGGGGGGGGGGGGGTCTGGTATTCTCTATTCATTAAAAATTTAGCCCATTATTCATCTCATTAAAATCTTGGGATATTCATTAAAATAAGACCAATTATTCATTAAAAGTAAGAAAGGTGGCAAAGAAATCTGGTTATTCACTATTCATTTTTTTTCATCAATTCATTAAAGAAAAGAAGATTATTCATTAATTTTTATGCCCTTATTATTCACTATTCATTATTTTTTGGCTCATTATTCACTATTCATTATAAAAAGGGCTATTATTCACTAATCATTATACCCCATTCAGACCCTCCTTTATGTTTAATTTGTATATTCATGAAAATTAATGAAAACGTTATAGCAATTGTGGAAAAAATTAAAAAGCATCGGGCGATGCATATAGTTACACTATCGATGATACAATTGACAAGTCCTATTGCAACCGATGTAGGGGGTAGTTAGACCTACATTGCACACCTAGGACAATTTCTTTTGGGTGTCAAATTGTTCAATTGGACCAACAAAAAGAAACTCGTTATGTTGAAACACATGGTTTCCATGGTATCGATAAGGCAATTCTAAAGATTTGGGTATACCTACAAAAATACTCATAGCTCACCAGCAACTCATTCTATGATACAACACTTGGTGCCAAATTAATGCCCTGTCGTAGTTCTTTTACCTGAAGGGCAGATTTGCAAAGTATTTTAGTTTCATATAAATGAATTAAATGAAAACATTAGTAATGAGAGAAAACTTGTAGAAAATTAAAGTTAGTACCTGCAAAATTACCTATATATTCAACCATCACAGTCTACCAAACTAGGTACTAAATCAATGCAAAGTTTATGCGATCTTACCCAAATGGTCTGATTATGCAAATCACATAATTTGAATATTCATGAATTTAAAAAAAATGAAATGAGAAAAATTGCAGAACAATAAGGAGGGTGTACCTACAAAAATACTCATATATCTTATTTGCTAATTAATCTAGAGTACTAAGTCAGGCACCAAATTAATGCTAAGTTATAACACTTTTATCCACTGGTTTGATATGCAAATGATCTAATTCTTATATTCATTAATATTTATGAAATTATGAGAAAATTAAGAAAATTGGAGGACAGTTAAGGGGGTGTGCCTACAAAATGTCTTCTTTTTCAGTTGCCCATTGCCCTAGAGTACCAAACTTGGTACCAAATATATGCTTAGGTACAACCACTTTACCTAATGATAAAATATGCAAATTAGCTAATTATCATATTCATAAATATTAATGAAAACATTAGAAATGAGAGAAAATCATCGAAACAAATAAATAGGGTGTATCTACAAAACTACTCCTATCTCACCTGCCATCAATTACAAATTTCCAAACTTGGTACCTAATTAAAGCCTAGACAATTTTGTTTTATTATGTTATTTGGTAATTAATCTAAATTTTTTATTTGGTAAGCAAATTATCTAATTTAAGAAAGGCATGCATGTTAATGAAACCATTAGATATAAAAGTAAAACTTACAGAAAATTAAAGGGAGGCACCTACAAAATTTCTATTATCTCAGCTGCTAATTGCCATAGAGTACTAAACTTGGAGCCAAATTTATGCTGAGACATATTCCATTAACCAAAAAGACTTATTTGCAAATTATATAATTCTAATGTCCATGAATATTAATGAAAACATGAAATTAGAGAAAAATAGGAGAAAAAAGTAGGGGTTTACCTAGAAAATTTCTTATATTTCAGTTGGTAATTGCCTTAGAGAACCAAACTTGGAACCAAACAGATGCTAAGATACAAACATTTCAGCTGTTGATAAGATATGCAAATTATCTAATTATAGTATTCATGAATATTAATGAAAACAATAGAAAAGAGAGAAAATCGTGGAAAACATTAATGAGGTATAACTACAAAACTCCTCATATTAAATAGCTATATATTTTAAATTTTCTGCATTTTTTCTCTCATTCCTATTGTTTTCATTAATAGTTACGAGCATACAATTATAACACTAACGTATTTGACCAATGAATGAATGAAGTTTAAAGCTGCATAGTCTGTAACTTTTGATCTTCTAATTTTAAAAATAATGTTTTTATTTTTCATGAACACAGTAAAAATACTCAATTTCAGGTTAAATTTTTACCATTTTAGTAAATCTTAACAAGTTATCACTATCAAAACAACTGCATTTATGTTGAAATTCAACGGTCTAGAATTATTGGAGGGACGCAAATAATTACCAACAAGAGAAAAATACACCTATTTGATAAGATAATTCACTTTTCCATGCAGTTTCTAGCTGTACTGAACATTTTTATTGTGAAAACATAGCTTAATTCTACTTTTACAAATGATTTAAAAAGAAAAGAATTTTTTTCGAAAAATGTTCATAGTTACAGAGTATGCAGCTTTAAGCTTTAATTTGGTACCATGTATACTATTCAAGGATGAGATACTACTGAGATATGAGTATCTTGAGAATAGCATTATGCGTTGCCATGAAAACTATGCATTTTAACAAAGTCCAAAGAAGGTTTTCCAAGGTTGTACTTCTTTTGTGGATCTTATATGTTTTTGTTTTGTCTTTTGTTTGCTATGTCTTTGTGCGCGTCTGTTTATTTGTGCTTTGTGGTCACCTGTTGGGAAAGGGCTGACCTTTTGGCTTTCATTTGTGGTGTCTAACTGTGAGTTTGTCACTTTCCCATTGGTATCCTGGGTCAGGTGCGGTACTTGATTGTATCGATTCCTGATCTTAGCACCCATACTTACTTTTATTTTTTAAACAATATTTTTTCTCATTTGACGTTTATGACAGAATGCCCTAAGGGTGCAAGTTAGTTCTAATTACCAACAGCCCAACCAAGGCTTTATATATTTTATATGATTTCCCCTCTTTTTTAGATTTCATATAAGGGTTGGATATAACTTGGATATCATGCGACAGTCTGCATGCCAAGTTTTAAACCCAATCACGGTTTATAGCTATGGTTTCCTCTTTAATTGCACGACGGTGGGTCAGGCCTCAGACTCTATGACGGCTCTGACGTTAACCTTTAATCGGTAGGTTGGTGCCTGATGCTTATCTGTAGCTGGACCCACCGTGGCTCAACTTGAGGTTTTCTTAAGCTCTGAGTATCTGTGAGTCATGAGCCCTTTTCTTTGTTTCATCATGGTGTGTTAATTTGATTACAGTGTTTCTCCATGATGATACATTGCATTATTTATATGGCCTCCATGCATGCTGAGAATTTCTTGTACTTCAACAACAGCAGAATCTAGGGCGAAAATTTGGTACCAGTAAAATGCATTTAAGCCCCCAGTGGCTTAGGCTGCTGTCCCTTCTAAGGCGGTGGTTCTGTTGTTGTTGACTTTTGTTTATTGTTACTCCTGTTATGGGAGTCTGTAATTGTTCTATATTTTGTTGTATGTTCCTTTGTGTCCATTCTAGTATTGCAATCATCTTGATGGGGAAGAGAGAGCTGGTTGCTTTGCTTAATTTGTCTTCCTGGAATCTCGTGATTGTTGAGCGGCTCTTCCTTGCGGTGCCACAGGGTTGTCTGCAGTTTGTGGTTGTGGTATTTCCTGATCATACTCTCTAACTATTTTTCATATATAGTCATGAATCTGCAAATAAGACAATTTTCAAATAGGACCACTGGATGAATGGACTAGCCAAATTGTATCACTGATGACAAAACAACATGCAACAATGATACAGTCGGGGTGAAATCAACCTGTGTATGTTTTAATGATGCTTCCTTATTTTTTAACGTTTTCTTATATTCATCAGGCCTTTAGTTAAGAGTGCGTACAAAAAAGTAATTTTCTTATTTCTCAACCAAAACATATGTTTTGGGTACTTAAAATAACCGTTTCAATGAGACGGTTCTTTTGAGCGCTCAAAACATATGTTTCAACTGATAGGTTATTAATTATATACAATTTTATGCGCATTTTTTTTATCTAAACCTATGATTTATGAATACGCAAATTATGCAAATAAGATAATTTGTATGTCTGACCAAGAAATAAAAGGCTTGTGTCTAAGCTTTTATTTGGTACCAAATAGTAGTCTTTGATACGTAGCTGCTGCAATATCATTGATTTTGTAGCTACACCCCATTAATAAATCATTTTTTTTAATGTTTTCATAATATTTATGAATATGCAAATCAGGTAATTCAAATTAGATAATTTGCATATGCGACAAAAAATAAAAGGTCTATGTATAAGCTTTAATTTGGTATGAAGTTAAGCAGTCTATGATAAGTAGCAGTTGAGATATGAGTAATTTTGTAGGCACACCCCCATTTTTGAATCTGTTATGGGTTACCATGGAAACCATGCATTTTCTCATAGCAATAAAATTACATATGTTTGACCTTGACCCATTTTAAATTCTGGAAAATGGGTTATGACAAGATGAAAAAAAAGTTTGATTTTTATTCTTATTACGAAAAAAATACAACATAAGTTCATCAATGGGTATGCAAGATTGCATTATTTTCCCTCATAGATTTCGTATATTGTTGCATCGAGTTATCTCCCCATTTAACACTATGATGCTACTAAACTGAGACCATTTTCATCTTTTCGAATAAGTGTTGTATTTTTCTCATTATTTAGGGCCTATTTGAATCCATATACTTATGAAATCATGCCAAATATGGCGAATTGCTTGCAAAGGGGTTGGTATCTTTCAAGTAGTATAACTTTCTGCGTATAAATAATAGGAAACAACTGTTTATATTTTTGCAAAGCTAAGACAATGCGGAATTTGATAATCAAAAATATTTGATAAAATTTTGAATATTCAGCTCAGGAAACAATGTGAAAAAGTTTATTTTAACAATATTTTAGGGTCAAGTTGCGTAACGTGACGTCATTAACGGCAAAACAGCTTAAATTATATTTTTAAAAGTCTGAATCTCCTAAAAATTGATTTTACTTTTGAAAAATATAAACATTTGGAGTACTTTAAGAATGAAAACATGTCGCTTTTATCTTTTAAATGACTTTCTGGCATTTTTCTGATATGCATGGTATAGAGTTATCTGCCCACTATGACGATACACTTTTTCGAAGTGTCAACAGGCGGATATTGAGAGCAGACATAATAAGCTAAATTTTGAGACCACTTTCATCCTTTCTAACAATGGGTGTATTTTTGACTTAAAAAATCGAGTCCATACACCAGACTATTTATCCCAACTTCTGATCGTGAAATATGTATATCGACTCTTACTTCTGGGATATATGAAAAATATGTAATCAGTTAACACTACCGTCCTTGCTACAAGCTCTAACTAAAACAGTTTAATGTGAAATTTGCTTGGAAACGAATATACCTGCTATCTTGTCCAATGTACTTCCAGCCTATTTTCCTGATTACTTTTTGATACTTCAAAGGCATATCTTGTGGTTTCGTGACATAAGTGGCGCTGTTGCCTCTTGATCACATATTTAAGTTCAGTCTATAAATTAGGTATCTGAGCAAACTCTTGCCACTTACTCTCTAGTATGTACAAGGGGCATATGATAATATGTTTCTGCACGTTGAAATGGCCTGGGTCGCCGTTACATATTTTATTTGTAAGACTTCGTGATTAACGCAGAAGCACTCAGATGGGCCATATTCCTTAGTGAGCACATTTTGCTATTGGTATTGGATCTTTAATCTTTATAAGGTTCACATTTGGATTGCATTTGCCAAAGGCTCGTCAGAGCTTATTTTGGTCGTCTTTGGGATACGAACCAAGCTCTCATATGTTGGCTCAAATAATGCCAAATGTATATCATATAACTCAATTTGGACCACCACAAACCAAACTGCTGTGTGGGTTCTGTTCATGTTTAGGATATAAAACTTAAATGCGATAAACCGATCACGTTTGTCCATTTCAATAATCCAACTAACACACGTGGACCCAAGGGTATACACCCATTAATGTCCTCGAAGGTATATTTTCCTGGAAATGATTTACATAAATGTTTATTAATAAAAACCTTATCGATTTGCTAAGACTATGTCATGTTTAATATTCTAGTAGCACTTGTACCTAAACAAGTTTATTAGTGCACACTTAATACTCGAGTTCGGAAAGCTCGAAGTACTGTAATGATAAATGGGTCTTAATGCGGGAAAACCTGACTTTGTTACATGCGAACAACAAAGGCGCAGAACAGCCTGTGCTGACTGTTCTGCGCCTTTGGTATTCGCTTTCCGGAAAATATGATAACTTAACTTATTCATTGCAAAGTTTCAGTATTCTAGCTAATCCCAGTAGCTAACCAGACTGGTTTGAGTCTTACGTAGGTAGTCGGAAACCCCAAACACAGTGTTTCTTACATTAAGGCCCATTAATGATTTCATAAAAGTGTCCATGTATGGCAAAACAACCATGTTCTGTGCACTCAGAGCAGCAGAGACGACTCGGAACTTCCTTGGATGTGTTTATGTACTATGTTTACACATCTATGATTGGCTTCGTCACAAGAAACCCCGTCTTCTACTCCGTGATAAAGTAACACTCACTCTCAAACCTGTCTACTTAGCTACTGAGACTAGCCAAAACCTTGAAAAATAAAGTTGTTATCTATCGATCTATTTCTACTGCATCTACCCTCTCGGATATTACCTGTAGGTGCTCGTTTCAAAAATAAACGTTTCCGTTATTCTTTTCTGCCCTTGTGAGATAAATTATTAAAAGGTCTATATTTCAGTATATTGGGGGCCATTAACAGATTAACTGATAAGGGACAGACTTAGTTAATTTCAACATCTCACTGGACTAAAGGGGGATCCAAGAGGGGACTTACTTGTATGAAATAAAAATTCTTTCACCAAGATAAGTATCAATATTTTATCAGAAAATATCTAAAATCTTCATGGGATTACTTTATTGCCCCCTGCATTGAGCTAGACTTTGATCTGCCCGGTATAGCTCCTTAGGAGTGGTATCACTATTATTGAGTAAATATTTAGGTATTAAGGTTAAACTAGCTTTGCCTGTTGTTCGTCCTTAGGCGATGATAATGCTGATATGTGATCTTTCATTGTTATAATGGATCAAATGTGTATGTGGGGGTGGGGCTAGTCCTGGTTTTGTGCTTAAGGTAGTTGTGTCCTTCATTGCTTGGCATTCGTCTCGCTGCGGTAGATAGTTAAGAAATAAATTCAATGTCTTGTCTGTTCATGAGATCATGAACACTTCGGGTCTCATGCAATGAACAGGCAAAACTCGAATTTATTACTTATATTTATATTTTATATTGTCTGTCAAGTATTAATTTTCAATTTTCATATAACTTGGCTGGTTTTCTGGATATTTTAAATAGTACTTGACATAACGGAGGGTTGGGAACAGCCAAAACGCCTATCCAAGCGTTTAACGTCATGACGATACGCGCTCGACATCAGACAAACGTCGGTAAAACAAACAACGTTATTGGACGGCGTTGACGTTGGTCCGCTCAAACAGCGCGTGTGTGGCGTGGTTTAAATAGATCCGTTCATGAAGATATGAACAACATCTCAATTGTAAAGGTTCATTTAAAGACTCGCAGTTGAAATGTAAATATAGCTTATAGTATGTGTGTGACTTTGTTGTCATTTGTGTGTCATAATGTTTCTTCCCCATTGGTGCCACTGGTTTGTATGTGACTTGTGATCGCGACACTTCCTAGTCATAACCATTTGCTTTCTGCTGTAAGTTGCTTTGTTTTTGTTGTTGGTTCGAGTAAACGAAAACAAAGGCGCTGACTAGACTGTTCATATGCATATGTTAATCTGCACTTATGCTGTTTAGATACAACTTTTTTCAAAATTTGGCTCATTGACTACATTTGAGTTTCATGAGATTTAAGCATTTTCTTGTTTCAAAACAAATCTTTTGTTGATGATGATAAGAAAATTTTCGATGACTCAGAGTACAATTAAAACCCATGCACAGTTCAAGTAATTCAGTGGAAATCAGAAACGGATGATGTGCAAAAATATTCTTTGTGACAGAAAAATAAGGAAAGGCATTTTTTAAAAAAAAAAAGTGTAAGAAAACATCACGGGACTATGCAATCCTCATAACAGAAACCATTTCAGTCCCGCGCATTTAGTTGTTTATTTCTTTTTTTTTCCATCAGTACGTTTGGAAATGATACATGTACAAATCCCTTGGTATATATCTAAATTTATGCGTCAATAAAAATGTCAGTCCTCCGGCAAGTATCATATTTCAGCAAATGGCTTGTTTTCTTTCACAGATAAAACGAAGTAAAAAGGAATGTCGTTTCGTGAGTGCAAGCAGATCAATTTATCTAAGATTAATGTTAACATACTTTGCAAGGACGTTAAATTGAATATTGTCTTAGCCTACGTAGTTGTAAACTGGTCTTCTAGGGTTGAGATCAGATTGTGCTCAAATCACTGCTCAATTCACTTTGCTCAACCACTCCGACGCAGGCTATTATACATATTATATATTGATTTATTGAAATTTCTCCCAATAACAAAGAGGATAAATCATCATTTTTTTATAAAACTTCTCAAAACAAAAGATAATCAGTTGTGTGTAATGAGTAATTTTCAGAACATCCTTACCTTTCTTGCTATGACAACAACATTTGGATGTACAATATTAATATTAAAAGGACCTTTGTGATAGTTTTATCGGCGAAGTATGCTTAACATGTCCAAGAACTTGAGCCGGCTGTGAGTTTTGGGAATTTGAACACAATCTAGAGAGCTAAAAATAGCATGATGAGTATGAACTAGCATGTGCTGCATGAATTGACATTATTTACTGTTTCATCTACCAACAGGTACTTTAAAGGCTTAAACGAGTTTTAGCAACAGTTTTGTTTTGATTTGTTTGTTTACTTTTATATGTTTGCATAAACAAAATGTAAAAAAGTATTTTATGATAAAATTTTACATTCCACCTTCAGAAAAAAACTACATATACTTCCAAATGCAAAAAACTGCATTCAAATATTTTAATAACAGTTGCTAAAACTTGTGAGAGTCTTTAGGTTGAACATGATCAAGTAGAAAATTTTCATTCATAGTTGAAAAGTCATATACCAAAACGTGTTAGTGACTTCAAAAATATCAAGTGAGTATGATCAGGAAATACCACAAATACAAACTGTAGACAAACCCATGGCATCGCGAGGAAGAGTCACACAACGATCGCGAGACACCAGAAAGACAAACTAAGCAAAGCAAACAGCTCTCTCCTCCCCATCAAGATGACTGCAATACTAGAATAGAGATAAAAGAACAGAACATAGAAGAATTACAGACTCCCACAATGGGAGTAGCAATAAACAACAAGTCAGCAACAACAGAACCACTGCCTTAGAACGGACAGCAGCCTAAGCCACCATGGGGACTGGTACCAAATCTTCGCCCTAGGTTCTGCTGTTTGAAGTAAAAGAAATGTTCAGCTCGCATGGAAGCCTTCTAACTATTGCAATGTATCATCGTGGAGAAACACTATAATCAAATTAACACACTATGATGAAACAAAGAAAAGGGCTCACGACTCACAGATAGTCAGGGCTAAAGAGAACCTCAAGTTGAGCCACGGTAGGCCCATCTACAGATAAGCATCAGGCACCATCTCACCGATTAAAGCTTTACGTCAGAGCTGTCATAGAGTCTGAGGCCTGACCCGCCGTCGTGCAATTAAAGAGGAAACCATAGCTATAAACCGTGATTGGGGTTAAAACCAGGGGTGCAGACTGTGCATGACTTCCAAGTTATATCAAACCCTAATTTCGGTTTACGACGGAGGCGAATGTCACTTACTTTTAAGGGTGGATTAAGCCTCATGTCTACCTCAATGAAGTCAATAATTGTGTATTATCACGTCCACTAAACGATCGAATTCTTAACCGCTGGTTTAATAGCGAAAACTATTGGGCCGATGTCAGGTTAAGTTGTAGCCGTAAAAAGGTAAACAAACTTTGTACTTTCTTCCATTTAGAATAATGATATCTTTTATGAGGCAATTATTGAAAAATTAGAGAATGTCATGCAACCGCCCAAGTATACATACGTTTGCTGAGTAACTTTAAGATCACATGCTTTGTGCATGTTTGCTGATTCACTTTTGGCGTGGTGAAGGGGTGTCAGCAGCCGCCTAAAACATATGAAAATTGAGTGAAAGATCGTAATTTACTCTGCGTTGGTACCTTGCTAGAAGCTTGGCATGTCATTTTTACACACGATGGACACGTAAGTTCGTATAGTAGGGGAGCCAGAGATTCAAAAATTGGAAAAAAGTGGCCGGAAAGTAGCAGAATTTTAGACTATATCCTCAGTTAGTATGGTGTTTCAGAAGTGTGAAAACAGATTTTGCACAAATTTTAAGTCTTGCAAAAAATGTTTATTTATGGGGTACCCATAGCTACCCTCATGTAGTAGGCTATTCGCTACATTACTGAAAAGAAAAGTTATTTAGGCCAGATAGGTCACATTTCCTACTATCTGCATATTGCTGTACAGTAACTTAATTATAAGCACCAAACTGACAATAAGTTTAAATGACTTACGCTTATGTAATTGTTATATATGTTACTTACATTCAAATATATTACTATTGTTTACTTGGCCATGGGCTGCCAAAAGACTTGTGGAGGGAGATTTTTGTACATTAAGATTTTCTTAGCTACTTTATATTTTATAAAATGTATGTATGCTTTTGATGAACATGTGCATTTACCATGCAATAGCCAAGTCTAATACGTTACCATTAGATAATAAGGAAACTCCTAGTATAGTGTTATTATTATTTGCATCGTTTTCTTACATATAGTTATGATTGTTATTTTAAATTAGATGCAGCTTAATAGCAGAACAATAATATTAGTTTAGGCACCTGGAAGTTCTGTTATATACGTTACTTTCTTTTAAAACAATATTATTGTGCAATGTTATGTGTATATGCGTTCAAACAGCTGGTAGGTGAAAATGAAATTATTAACTACCAACTTAGTGCTCAAAATTAGATTGGAAATATTGTATTTTTAAACATTAAATATGAATGAGACGCACCATAAACAAAATATTTGGTTTAAAGGGAAAATTTTGAAACTAAAGCACATAAATGCCATTAAGTGTATGTTTTAGGAATCATGTAAATAGGATAATTAATACCTTAGAATTATTCATAACTTAATTGTTTCAAAAAGCTTAAATGATTCTTTAAAATCTATGCCACTACCATGTATTTGCTTTTTTTATGCATTAAATGGCGTTAAATGACATATACAAGACACTTCCTTTCACCGTCAACAGCTCAATGAATAAATAAAAAACACGCAGTAACATAGTCAGATCCATCACACATTGTAAACGCAATCAAATATATGCATTTATTAACAGTTATTCGTTACAGCAGCTATATTAAAACAATAAGGAACATAATACACCTTAAAACTCTAAAAATGTAAGATATTCCAAGCAGAAGTCCAAATCAAGAAGTGAAACATTAAAAATACATTCATCGGTGTCATATGAAACAAAACTGAAGTTTGTGGAAATCGTGATCATTTCTGTCTCTGATTTAGCACCCGCCTTAGTTATTCTTTGGGTTATAATATTTAAGTATCTACAGTGTGTCGGCTTTAGAAAAAGAGCATTATTTATGTTGGTAACGTATATAACAAAAATATAAAGACCATTTCTTTAATCATTGTGTTGCCTGGTTCTACACGTTTGTGAAGCAATGAAACAGGACAGCATTTATTCTAAATTACCATTTTAATACTTTAGAAACAGACACATGTCTGTTAATAAGTTGGAAAAGCTCTCCTGCATTGTTAGTATAGTAGACATTTCTAAACGTTTAGACTTCGATAATCAGGACCTTGAGCAAACAACTTTCTAGAATAGGACTTAATTGATCATATATTCCAGAATGTTTGCAGACGTTTGCTTTTTAGCTATATAGCTTATCAGCATACGTGATAGAATCTGCTTTAATGTTTGTTTTATTCAGCAGGAAACTATTTATTTTTTCACTCACAACAAGTAATCATAACAACCTTCATTCAGTCATTAAAACTAACTAATTAATACCCATAAAACATGTATCAACTTGTTAAACGGTGCTGTATTTATGGTATATTGATAGTTCATGTAATACAGACAAAATCCATACTTATGCTACTTTCAAAGAATACTTTCAGATAGTATACTCAAAAAATGCTATGCTGTATCACACTTACATATAGTGCAATTGTCAATAGAGACAATGTTATCACTATCTGAGATGCATCATGCTGCTTTTACTGATGGAAAGAAATACAATTTCTTATGCAGACGATTGATAAAAAAGAGCAACAGACAAATTAAACGTACATACATACTATTTGTTAAGTTTATGCATACTTTCTTAGCATAACATGTAAATCTATTATTTGTTTAAGTAATGATACTAACTCTTATGCCTATTATTATTATTTTATAAGCACAGTAGATAATTTCATGTATGCCTTTTTGTCTCTATACCCTGATGTGTTTACAACTCATCTATTATTTAACGCACATAAAAGGAATCAACTGACAGGATTCCCGCAACAGTTTGTTTAAAATTGTGTCCAATGAATGCTCTGGTATTATGATGGAACTTAACATCAGCTATATTAGCACTAATTGCTAAAACTAAGTTTGATCTTATGACTGCTATTTTTACTCTCAGATATTGCTATTCCTACCAACATTCTGATCAACGTAAATAATCTTTTTAACGGTAATTTTAATGTGTCCTAGTTAAATTTGGCTTAAACCTTTTCTCTCTGTTGAAATTTTTTAAAGTAAATTTTTGACTTCATTACAGCTGGTGACTGGGACTGTGTGGCGGCGGTAGAACGTCTCCCTGCCCTTCACTATAGTGTAGATTTTATTTTCTTGTCCTTTGGGATCATGGGTTTCATTGTGGAACTTTGAAACTATTAGAGGGTCACTGATGAAGCCTAATTGGCAGAAACTAGCTAGTCTGGCCCAGGAAATATGCACACTCTAGTTTCAGTTCTTTGGTGCTGTCTTTGCTTCCAAAGGATACCCTTTTAAGAACATATTGGTATCGTATATTACAACTGAAGAAATCTAGATTTCTTGGATATGATCACTGCCTTGCCATGTAAAACCCATCCTTATAGATGATTTCCCAAATTTCAACGGCAATAAATCATTTTGAATAACCCATTCAGTTTTAAAGTTTGCATTGCTTTGATAAATGATTAGTAGTGTTAAGTTAAAATGACTATCAGTTTCATTAATCATAAAATGAAAGCCATGTTAAAAATGAGCTGAAATTAAAGTTCATAGCTAGAATAAATTCAAAAGTCACCTTCTGAGTTTTGATATATGCATAAATAGATGTGGCTTAAATAATTTGCATAACAGAGCCACTCTCTTAAAGAATAAATGATAACAAACACTTATGTTTCCTTAAATTTAATGTAACATAAACAACATTTTATTTTTTATATTCACAAAGGAGTGATGCTGTCTAGATTGTCAGTAAACATCTTCTTTCTATAAGTGAACATGAATAGCAAATGTCACAATCACAGACTCCTGACTGACCCACTGCACCTTGAGGAAGGGACAGGGGACACAGTTATCTACAATACAATTAAAGTGAAGCAAGCACCCCTCTATCTTGTCAAGAGGATTGCTGAACTAGAAACAAATTAGAAAACAAAGGCCCGATACAAAACTCCAACAACCAATAGGAACAACAACAAACAAATGTTCCAACATCCACACATCATTCAGAAATTCTTAGATATTTTATCATAAATGAATCTGATTTGATAGAACTGATGTGTTATTTACTATTTTCTATATTATGATGAGTGTGAACAGGTTCGACACAAAGCTTTGGCTGCTTCTGAATAGCTAATTAGATTGTTTTGTTCAATTAAAAGAAAAAAATATGCAAATATCTAAATGTGTTTTAGGTTTTCAGGCTCAGTTGTATATGGAAAACGGTTGAGACAAATATATAATCATGATATATATTTCGTTTATTTATAGTTATATAATTTCACTTTAGCAAATTTGACTGAACAAGCTTAAGGGAATGTATCCTAGTTTTGATGTTGCAATAGACTTATCATTCTATAAGTTTATAAATTGCATAACATAACATTGAAAATTATCAAACAATGTGTTCTAATTTTAAGTCAAGAAGTATACTATTTTTTGAAAGAAAAAATTACAACGATATATTCAGTCTCCTAATTAGTACTGATAACTTCTTCTTTTGGAACAAATGCTCGTTTTATGCCTATCAAGCATAGCCCCCCCCTTTTGAATGAAATAAACTTTCCAGTGATGTATAATTTAAGCTATTAAGCAATATCTGTTTGTCTTCAACTTTGTTTTATACGTTACATATTGAAACTCGAACAACAAAATGATATTTTACCTCAGAAATGTTGTAAAGTATTACTCTAAACCCGGTGATATCAAAACAATTATCATAAAGTGTTTAAAAGCTAACAGAAAAAAATGCATGCTTATTTTCAAACTTAAGAGGTTCTAAACTCATATAAAGTTTTATCTATGGTCATCTAGTTAAACAGCTTATAACTGACAAAGTATTTATGTTAGAATGTATCTGTTTGCAGTTTTGAAATGGTCAGTTAACGCTCATTTAAATACATGTTATCCTGAAGGTAAACACATATTGAAAATTTTGTCAAATGAAACTTTTCAACAAAATATCATTAATTTTAAGGGTTTAGTTGAAAATGTAACGTAAATGACATTATAATGGACCCAAGCAACATTTAAAAACATCAATATGTGTAGAGAATAGCATGTTCTTACAGAGTGCATACATGTTTTGTTCATTTAAACATTTCAACTTCCACCTAAATAGACTTAATTACATATTTTTGGTTTTAAGAAAATGAGGGGTAACGTATTAAACACACTGTTACATGTATGTTTGCAAGACTTAAATTGAGTGCAATATCTGGTTTCATACTGCCTATACTATGTACTAAAGGATAAAACAAGTGAAAATTCTGCTAAAAAGGGGGCATACCTAAATGCTTATTTTTGACATTTTTGAACCCTGGCTCCTCTACTAGTAAGTGCGATGCCCCTTTTGACTGACAAAGCAGCACAAGTGATAAATCAGTGGTCGTTGTCTAAAATCCATGGTTACGCATAGGATCTATATAAATGTTAGGTGACAGTGACATTTGAAAATACCTGTCATTTCTAAATGCCACTTCTAGACCTCTGTGTATACAATTGAAGTTTTGAATGTTTGCATTTTTAATCAAACCTAACCAGCATTTCATTTCTGAGGTGGGAAAACACATTTTAGGATGAAATATATATCACATCTCTAATCATGCTGTTGATCCAATTGTTTTCGTTAGTGAACCGTCGGCGAAGAGTTCGATCGTTTGGTAGGCGTGTATATTCCATTTTTAAGAGCTACATAATTGTTACATTTTGACGTCATACATGTTCACAAATGACGTCAAAATTATGATGACGTTTAGTGATGTGTTTGTTTTCTAAAACTGAAACCACCGTGACAGGTGCTGGGGTGAAGAAAATGAAAATATTAGCATAGTCCGACAATTAAATTACCTATTTGAAATTGTTCCGTACTCTCCAATGATGAAAATGAATGCCCACACTTTGCCACTTGTCCACAATTAAGAAATTGATCTAAATGCGTCTGAGAATCTGGAGTGGGCTTATGGAAATCTATGGAGAAAGCAGAGTACACCCTATTCCACCGATAAGACGCGGTTATATTTCATATTTACTAGTGAAATAGTTTTTTTAATTAGCTAAATATATATATATATATATATATATATATATATATATATATATATATATATATATATATATATATATATATATATATATATATATATATATATATATATATATATATATATATATATAATATTAAAAAAGTCCAATAGAATGCACAAATTTTTATTTTATATGGCTAACCGGTTTCATGTTAAAAAACAATTTTCAAAGCCTTTAAACGTTGCGTTTCTTTGTTGAAAGTAAAATGGCGCTACGTCGTCAAGAGCGACGACGTTACGTAACGTCATTTACTTCCTTCCGCTTTGTACTAAAGAGCGTGATGAACAATAGCTTTGAAAACGTCATAAATACAATGTACGCACTTGGCAGCATACAGAATTAATTAATATAAAGAGTTAAGTTTAGGCAAAAATGTTCGAATGAAATACTTCTCCTTTTCTTTTCGTTTCATTATGCTTTCTGTTTTCATTAGATAGAAAGGGAAAACAAAGTATTTTGGGTCCTGATCAGAGCAGTCTGCAATGTGTCCACTTACTGGTATTTTTCGTAATTCCGCATGCCTTATATGTTGATTATGGAGTGTTATGCGATTTCTCAAATTTACTGTTTCGCCAATGTATTGTTCATCGCAGCCTCTGCACTGTATCATATAGATTACATATTTTGACTTACATGACATATCATCTTTCACTTTAAATAATTTTCCCTTAAAATTCGCTAAGGACCCTTCTGTTATGTATTTGCATAGGCCACATCGGGGCTCATTACATTTTGAAACTTTGTAATCCTCCTTTGGTTTATTGGTAAACCTAGCTTTGGTTAACAAGCGTTTTAAGTTCGGAGGCTGTCTTTTACTTTTGAGGAAAACCTTTCCTCTAAAGATTTCATGCAGTTCATGATTTCTCTGCAAAATTGATTTAAATTGTTTAATGTTGGGATAAATTTCTGGATTATTAGGGTTAAACGTGGTTACATATGGTATCATATCTGACTCCTCTGATTTTTTATGGTTGCTTAACAATGTACGCCTATCTAGAAAATGTACTTTTGCAATAGCATCTTCGATAAGTTTTAACGGGTATTTACGTTTTGTTAAATATATTTTCAATTCATTTAAACGGCTATTTAATGTTGTTTCCTCAGATACAATCATTTTGAGCCTTCTGGCTAAATTATAGGGGATACTGTTTCGAGTGTGTTTTGGGTGGCAGGATGTATATAAGAGGTATTGTTTTGAGTCTGTGGGTTTGTAAAAGATATCTGTTTGTATTTTTCCCCTATTATTTATAATCAATGTATCTAAAAATGGAAGTTGTGACCTATTTTGTTCCATAGTATATTTTATGCTCGGATGTAGTTCATTCAAGCACTTATGTAGCTTTTTCAGATCATCATCTGAGTGTGTAAAAAGAATGAAACAATCGTCCAGAAATCTCTTCAAATTGTCTATAATATATTGCTTAAACTGGAAGTCAAATTCTTTCTCAAGATTAGCATATAGTTTTTCTTCAAGATAGCCCAGTACAAGTGTCGAAAAAATAGGCGCAAATTTGGTTCCCATTGCTGTGCCCTTCTTCTGTAAAAAATGCTTTTCATTAAAGCAGAAATAGTTATTTTCAAGAATAAATTTAATTCCTTCTAGAATAAAGTTTTTATCTATTCTTGCAGGTAGTTCTTGTGGGTATTTTTCTAACCAAAACTGTATGGCTTCTATTCCTAATTTGTGTGGAATATTTGTATATAAATTTTCTACGTCAAAAGAGACCAAAATTGCATTAGAATCTGTCGATTGTGGTAGTTTTGACAAAAAGTCTGTTGTATCTTTGATATAACTTTTCACGTGTTTCGAATATGGTTGTAGTAGTATGTCAATAAAATTACTCAATCTGTGAGTTTCACATATAGGGCCTGCGACTATGGGTCTGAAGTTAAGGTTTTCTGGTGCGTCTATTTCGACATAATTGTCCTGCGAAATAGTGCATGCCTCATTTATTTCCTTAGATTTATGAATTTTGGGTAAGCCATAAAAATTACTCGGTTTAGTCTCAAATACTGTCAAATATTCAAATTCCTTTTTGGTAATATTATTCTCATATTTATGAACAAGTTTTTTGTAAGTTGCCATTATAGGTTTATGCGGATCGTTATCTAGTTGCATATAATATTCCTGGTTCGAAAGCATATCTTCTATTTTGCTCTGGTAAAATGATTTGTTCATAATGACTGTAGCACCCCCTTTATCAGCTTCTTTTATAATGATATTATCGTCAAGTGCAAGGGATTTAATTGAATTGTGCTGTGATTTTGATAAATTATGTTTTATTTTTGACTTATCGTTTGGGGTAAGTGGAATGTCTGTGACAGTGGTCACAAAGGCTTCTAAGTCGCTGTCCCTACCTTTAGGCGGTATCCAGTGAGATTTATTTCTTACTAGAGATTCATCGTTATCATCTTTATTATTATATAAACAGTATATTATATAAATGGCGCTCTACCATTCCAGATAATCTAAAATAAAGTCTCAGTTGAGTATCTTGAAGATATCTTAGTACATGTATCACTTCATTGCAACTGAAATTCAATTCCGCTGAAATCAACTTCATTAGGAGTGTACAAAATCTAATTTGCGTCCGATTTTACTAAATAGTTCTTTTTACTGCCTTCTTAATTAGGCAATTTCAAGATTTTTCTTTTTTACACATTTGATTAAAAATAGCACTTGAGGAGTCGCATCAACCCCCTCCCCCCTCCTTCACACACTCACACACACTCGCGCGCACAAACACACATCTGGTTTTCATACTGTTAATAAGTAAGGGTGCAAAGATCAGGAATCGATACAATCAAGTACCACACCTAACCCAGGATACCAATGAAAAAGTGAAAAACTCACAGTTAGACACCACAAACGAGAGCCAAGAGGTCAGCCCTATCCAAGCAGATGACCACAAGACACCAGACGCGCACAAAGCATAGCAAACACAAGACAGAAAAAAAATCAACAAAAGAAGTACCGCTTTGGAACGGTCGGTAAAATATTTTACTGGAGGGTTTAAACCAGTTTCACGGCGCCAACCTCGCTCTTAATTCTGATGTGGACCAGGACACAATTGGGAAAGCCACACACAAAACAACAAACACGACAGCCAAGAGGTCAGCCCTTTCCAAGCAAGTGAGCCATGTATTTGAAAAATACTTGTATGTGTCGAATGCATTTTTTTTACTTTGATCCCTTGTATACCGGAAACGCCAAAAAAGGTACTTTGGCATACAGTAAAGACCCAGATGAAATACCGCAAAATGTTGTATTTTATCAGGACCTGCACTGTTTGCTAAGATAAATACAATCTTCAGGGGCTGAAGTATATAAATATTTCTACCTGGCCCCTTACAATATATATTGGACAATCCGCATCTCCTTTGTATTGTTCTGTATGGGAAAATCGATCAGAATACAAAGGGTTAAAGTGCCAACAAATTGTAGCAGACGACGGTTTTGTGATTTTAAGAAGTTGAGTTCTGTCGAGATAACTGTCCAACAAACAGATTATGACACGTACGGTATATCCCAAAACCAGTATCACTTTTTCAATCGGGAGCGCAGTGGCTCAGTGGTAGAGTGCGAAGGGTAGAGACCGAAGGGTCGCGGGTTCGAACCTCACCGGCGTCACTGCGTTGTGGTCCTTGAGCAAGACACATTTATCCTAGCTTAGCACTGGTTCAACCCAGGAAAACCGCCCCAGTTTAACTGAAAGATTTTTGATGGGACGTAAAGAATCAAATCAAACAACCAAAACTTTCTCAATAACTACTGATAATTGAAATTTGACGTCACAGTCAGAATCAACTTGTTTAATAGTGGGCATCTTATCTGCTTCATTATAGTTAGGTAATTTGATTGCATTGAATAAGTTAGGGATGTAGAGCGCCATCATATGAGCTAAACATTTAATACGTTAAACTATAACTGTAGATTATGTGATCGATAATATATTTTAGACCCCTGGAAGCAGTTCTAAGGTGGAATTATGTTGGTGTTCGTTCGTTGTTTGCCGCTTCCAGTCCCATTATGTGCAGGAGTTTTTTGTATTTGGTCCCGGTATTGTGGTTTCGTTCCGGATGTCACGTCTTCGCCAACCTACAATAATACGATGTTCAAAACTGCCTACTCGCTAGTACCCGTCACATAGGTAGGTTTGCCCTTCTTTACAATTATTCAGAGGGAATCCAGATGTACATCTACTTTACCCATACTTGTTAGAATGAGATCAATTATGTTTGCCATGAACTGCTAATATGTATGTGATTTAGTTCTCAAGAAATATACAGAATATGAAACCTGTGCAGATTTGTACAGGTTTCATATTTTGTACACTCCATGCATCTTCGCAAGCCAAGGGTACTAAGTCCATGTCGTTCCTTAGAAAGTGGACTTAGTACCTTTGGCTTGCGAAGATGCACTTCATGACGCTGTACACCTTAAAACAACGTACTTGTTTCCTTTTAATACAACTGCTTAGGTTCTGAGATATTTGGTATTTCTAAAATATGAAAAATTGCATCTGTAAAAGTATTTTTAAAAACTACAGGATGTGTTTTTTCAGGTTAAAAGTACATTTGCATTTCTTGACCCAGTTTGTAATTAAATCTCACAAAAACCTAATCATGTTAAACCAAATAAAAACATCGAATGCACAGAATCAAGCTATCTTATTCTTCCAAGGTTTCAGCCAATTCAATTATTGACAAATAATTTAGCTGCAACCTTTATTAGGAAGAGGGAACTGACTGGTTTATCTTTTGTTTTCTAGTTGCGTGCGTGCGTGTGCTTGTGTGTTCATTGTGTCTCATCGTCTTGGTGCCATGAAATTGTCTGTGATCTGAGATTCTGGCATTTTTCTCAAATGTCAAGGTAGGCAATTCTTTTAGCATAAAATGTGAATATTGGCTTACCCATCAGTTTTATCATACTTTTTGGGTACTTAAAAGAACCGCCGCAATGCGACCGTCGCAATGCGACCGTCGCAATGCGACGGGTCTTTTGAGTACTCACAAACATATGTTTTGAGAAATAAGAATTTCAAATACGCATTCTTATCTGGAGACTGATTATGGTCATATACGCATGAAGACACACAATGCATCTCTTTACCATATTGAAAGGATCATACATTGTATGAGTCTGTTTATACGAAGCGTTAGTCTGTGGTCATACTTGTGGCAAGACCTTGTTTCGTTCATTGTTTTTAAAAGGTAAACGACCGCTTGCAATAAACAAACATTTGTTGAACTAACACGACAAGGGTTGATCAATGATGATAAGTATGCTTCTAAGACTTGACCGTACAGTTGTTATTTCGCAATCAAAAGTAGTATTTATGTATGCTTACAGGCTAATCCACATATAAGATTAAAATGGACATACAATATTCTAAGAGAAACAAATATTTATGTGTTCTTTATGTTCAAACAGATGGTTGTGGGGCTCGACAGAAGCATATCTATGAGACGCTTCTAAGGTCCCACCATTTGTTCAAAAGTAAGACATCTTTAAACCTCATATTTGCCATATTAGTATTAACTATAGGATCAAATGTAGGTTCTCGAAAACCGTTTAACCAGATCAATTAAGGTGATCCACATGGCTGATCAATATGTTCATGGAGTATCGAATTTGCCATCTTGCATTATTCTGTAAATCTGACCTTGTACTCTGATGAAAGTACATGTAAGCTGATCCTTACTAATGTTAAAATAAACATACGTTAATATAAAACCTTTAATTAACAACGGCTTCAATGAAATCCCCAGTGTATAACAAGTCTTAACAAGAAGGCTTTTATATAACACGCCATGTAAACTGTCAAATTGACCATCGGCGTGGCCAATGAGAAACAATTTGACTTACTGTGTTTGTTCAACTTGAACAGGTTTGTCATTAGCTATGCTGGGAAAGACAGGGTCACATGTAAGGGTTTTCTTGGATATCTAAGAATGTCATTCTACCAGTCGATAGCCATTGTATGTCAACCCAAAATGGTAATGAAAAGTGTTAAGCCGTGTTACTGCTATCGCTTGTGTCCTGCTTGCTCAGAAGGGAAAACGAAAATAGAAAGTCAGCAAATACAGGTAAATTAGCTCTGTCACATATTCGCTTTTATGGCGTATTATTACAAAGGTACACACTTTCCTTTCATTGCGCAGGTCCATTTTTATTGGTGGCCAACTTAAAAATGAGGTGGTCACTTTCACACTGGTAAATGTATACGTCGATTTGCTGGTATTAACGCGTATTGCTGGTACTTCATAGACCAGAAGTGGGAGATATTTGTGTTAATACTATATAGAAAAACAAGCCATATGCCAAAGGGGCTATAAAATTCAATTATTTTTAAGTATTCAATATGTGCATGGCGATTTATGTAAGCATTTAGGAATACATTTGAGTACCGATTATCCGGATCGGTACTCGAATCTATTCCTAAAAGCTTACATAAATCGCCAAGTGCATGGCGAATACTTAAAAATGTTCTAATTCTATAGTCCCTTAGGCATACGGCATGTTTTTTTGATATAGTACTGTAATACCCGTGGCTATTACTGCAATTTTCTATCAAAACAAGGCGTGTCCGATTTAGGTTACACACGAGCACATGTAACTTTCCATCTATAAACGTTCTTGCTGTGAATTTTTAATTATCAATCAAGTTGTTTCAAGTGGTAAAATAAGCAATAAATGGGGTCATTTATTGCAGCCTGTGGCTTTTGGAAGCCGAGCATTGAAGACCGGGGAATGAACTATTTTTGCTTGTGTCATTGCGAGCGTTCGTCAGCGTCTGTCAATCCAAACACTACAAATACTCTCAAGTACCGGTAGTTTTGGATCTTGCCGTTCACTCCTTCATTTAGAATAAAGTCTGGGCTTTCTGCTCATACTAAGGATAGATCGGAACGACTCATGTGTAAGGTAATTATGAGGTTGAAAGAGAAGTTGGTAAGGCGCCAGGTTTTGAATGTAAAGAAATGTCTATCCAGCGATAGAAATTATCTTACCTTCAATTGTCCATTAGTTAATCCATTTCATAAAGCCTAAGCTTTCTATCCTGCTACCAGAAGGTCTAAAGTTTATTTATCCACCAGGATAGACCATATATTCCTCAGAGATAATCCAGAATTTGGTATCACAAATGTGAAGTGGAAAGACATCCGCCATTGTTGTACAATTTCGCTAGCGAAATCTATCAGTCTATCCGTGCAGCGTTTGGCTGATAGAGATTTCTACACCTCTTTCTGGTAGCTGATTGGCTGACTGGAGCTGGGCCGAGACTATAAATAAGAGTCGCTCATGCATTTCGATCATCAATCTCAGATCGGTCAACTCGAACAAACAACAAATTCTACTTTCACTTTTGTGCACCAAGGGAAGCGACTCTTTGGATTTTGATATGCTCTTTTGGATAGCTTCCCTTGGATTGATAAAATCTACTGAATTGTTTAGGCACTGACTAAATTACTTAACTAGATTTGCCAAGTAAAATAAATCTAGATCTATTTCAAAACTCTAAATCTACTGTGAATCTACTTTATCCTGAGAGGTTGTTCGACGTATGTGATATGAGCTCAGCCTGACAATAGAAAGCTACATAGACTTAAGAAATACTGCAACTGATCTACTGTGAATAGTTTAAACTTAAGTGAATAAATGAAATATAAGTTCAATGTAGTTGCTATTAATTACTGATAACACATAGAGAGAATACCTTCCACTACTACAAGAATCCACATCATTCCCCCCAACTAAAGCTTACAGGAAGCTCACACTGGTGTCAGAGAAGTGGGATGTTGTTAGTTCAAAAACACATCCAGTGATACGAACCCACTGCCAAGGAAACTTGTGAGTTGTGACATTGCATAGACGCTCAATCAACATATTAGAAGATCGAATCTGAGTTGTTCACTTAACATTATAAAAAGTAAAATAAAATAGAAAAAACAGTGAAATATATATTAAAAAAATAGCAAAATCGAAACTGAAAAATAACATAAATTAAATTGAAACAGAAAACAAGCTTGTATGAAAGGAATTTAATTGTGTAATATATAACTTATTTTTACTATAGAATATGACAGACAGTGACTCTGAAATAAAATTTAACAGACGACATAATGGTACAGAAATGGAGGAGGACCAACCAGGCGCTGATATTGAGGAACTGGATCAGCAGCAAGAACATGATATACATGACAGGGCAGCATCAGTGCTGTCATCCATCGACCATATACCTGAAATCGAAGACGACCCTACACAACAGCCAAGATCAAGACCTACTATGGAGAGCGAGAACCTAGGAATACCCATTGATCCACAGGCTAAAGGAGATATAAGGGGTAATGCAAGCTGTTCTATCTTGCATACATCACCACATATGAAACCACAAACATACAATGGAGATGAAGACTGGGAGTCTTACCTCAACCATTTTGAACTATGCGCTGAGCTGGGAAGATGGTCTTACCAGGACAGAGTTTTGTATTTAGCTGCTAGCTTAAGAGGAAATGCTCAAGTCTACTACATGACACTGATGCCAGCAGAAAGGTTATCTTATCACACACTGGTAGTAAAATTAGGACTACGTTTCAGTAACGCTCGTCAACAGCCAATGTGGATATCAAGGCTTGAAGCCAAAGTGCGCAGACAGAATGAGTCTATAGCCGAGTAAGGGGATGATCTACGCTGTATGTCCCAGCGTGCCTATAGTAGTTTGAACAATGAAGCCAAAGAGATGCTAGCTCTGAACCAGTTATATAAATCAGTGTCCCCTGAATTGAAATACAAATGTATTTCTAAGAATTGCACTTCTGTTACTCAGGCTGTGTCTATAATAGAACTATATCAAGCTATTCTTGGAGAAGACTCATCCCAGAATCTGGTCCGTAAAGCCACTGCAGAGCCAGACAGGAATTCGCAGGCTAAGGAAAGTTTAAGCTTCAGTAGAGACGACAATAATTTGCAAGGCATCCTCAGACAACTTCAAAACTGTATAGACATGTTGAGCAGACAGTGTTATACCCAAACACGTAATGATCAGGGTCCTAGGGACAGGAATAGCCAGCGTCTTTGCTATATTTGTTTCTCTCCGCGTCACCTGCAGAGAGATTGTCCACATAGGGAGGGAATCAGAAGGAATCAGCGGCTATTTCAGGAACCGTATCCCCAACCACATCAACAATCCATGGGGGAGTACATGTACTGTGGTAATCAACAGAAAAACTATAATGCACATAAGCATTAAGGAAACAATCAGAGATATTTAAGTGATATGTCATAATCCATACATGCCAAAATTAAAAGATAAAAAAAATCTGTGAGTTTAAAAGATAATGATCATAAATCTGTGAGATGTGAAATTTTCAGGTGCAAAAAGAGTTTTACAGTTTTATTTAATTGCAAAGTATATAAGTTACACTAAGAAGTGAATCATGTTTGCTTTTCATTAAATATTTTGTCAGCTTATTTGAACTTTCTGTGTGATTTGGAAATCTTATCGAAAATGGTTTCCAAACGGGTCAAATTTGATGAGATTTTATATCACAGCTGAATTGTGGCATGTATGGGAAATATAGACACTAGAGACAAGGGGATGAGAATGAACAACAAGTTAAACAATTTATTGAAACACAAGCATTCAAATAAATCATCATATAAAGGTTTAATCACATGAACATTGCAGTAGTAATTGAGATACAATTTTATCCAATCTTATATACTAACCCTTTTTGTTCTGGATGCAGCAGACAGTGAGGACCTAGATGGGTGTTGCATACGATGACATTTCATCAGGGTCTGCACTGTTTGCTAGATGAAAACAGTCTTTAAGGACAGAGGTGCATCATTTTGTAGAAATTTTGACCAGCAGCCCTTTGATGAGAAAAAAAAATTGATTATTCTATGCTTGTGTTGGTGTGTATTGGGTCATCCATGTATGATTCATTGATTATATTAGTCTGAGTAGAACAACCATCATTGGGACATGTTCAAAATTGCCTGCTTCAAACAGTGTTTGTTTAGAACAGGTAAATTTGAGAAAGAAAATTGAACTGATGGTTATAAAAGTTGCATCTCTGGATTAAGTTATTTTTAAATACAGTGGTCTTAAGGACAGGTTCGGGCGTATCTATCACAGACTATATATATGCTCAGTTATGATAAACTGGACAGTTGCCTCTGAAAACTGTGACAAGGTTATTTTTCAAGTACTGCGTTATATTGCCTTTTTCGTAAAAATATTTTTAGAGTCTGTCCTAAATATTTTATTATCAGATATCTTTAATTGCCTGGAATCATCCATCCTGTCTTGTTTTCGTTAAGTTTTTTTATGCAGTGACTGCAGAAAATGGATGCAAAATGCCATAAAATGCAGATGTTCATTACAAATTCAACAAGCTATTGAGACAATAGTGCAGGTTGAGCATTAAGGAAGGAAGCTTTTAAAGCGCAAATTTCACTGTTGATAGCAGATAACAAATGGACGACATTATGGGTTAGTCTGGCAGATTTTGACCTATTGAATGAATTGCAGTTAACTTCTTAAAATGTCATTATTGTCTGATGTTAAATGTTGTTCAGGTTCAAATTTTAAGTTTCCAAACTCTATTTTGTGACAAATATTTTGTTGGTATGATTGTGTATGGAACTGAATATTTGAAAGTTGTTAAAAGTGTATGTATTTAGATTTAAATAGAAGTAATAGCATTAAGGTTATTTTGGTCTGTGTAATATTGGGGTCAACACATAAAATCTCTGTATTCAGCAGCATTGAATTAAGGAAATCATGTAAATTTTGGATTACAGCTCTGTGACAGTCAGCATCTGAGACTGTAAAATGTGACAAATGGTTAAGTGGAGTGGTCAGTGTTTAGGATCATTAATATGCTATTGTCGGTTGACTGCACCTGAAAAATTCCGTCGACGGTGGGAATTTTACAGTGAGATCTGGCCTGATCAACCAGAGGTGCGTCACTGTAGGTATTGAAATTGCTCTAAGAATCACGATCACTTGGTGGTATTACCCCCAGCTAGGGCAAGTGAGAAGACTGTGCAAACTTGATGATGAATATACCGTACCTGAAATAGGGTAGAAACAATGTTAATTGTTAATTGTAATGTCTGATAGAGACGGCAGTTGAACTGCGACAATAGTTGAGGGATTTAAGGATATAAACACTTTCACTGTGACTATTAACTGAAATGTAGCAGACTGTTATACTTTAATATGATGAACAGACTGTTAAGAAAATTGAAATCAAAATTGCAGATTTTCAGATAAGCATGATAAATGAGTAAAAGGCAGCTTAAGGGCCGGGTAGCTGAACCCCTATAGAACTTGAACAAGAAAATTAAGCCTTGCTATCTATTACTAAATCTGGTTTTCATGTAGTTCATTCGACCCTCCAGTAGCCATTATAGCGGAGTATAATGATTAAAGGTGGGGAGAATGTAATACCCGTGGCTATTACTGCTATTTATCTATCAAAACAAGGCGTGTCGGATTTAGGTTACACACGAGCACATGTAACTTTCCATCTATAAACGTTCTTGCTGTGAATATTTAAATATCAATCAAGTTGTTTCAAGTGGTAAAAAAAGCAATAAATGGGATCATTTATTGCAGCTTGTGGCTTTAGGAAGCCGAGCATTGAAGACCAGGGAATGAATTATTTTTGCCTGTGTCATTGCGAGCTTTCGTCAGCGTCTGTCAATCCAAACACTACAAATACTCTCAAGTACCGGTAGTTTTGGATATTGCCGTTCACTCCTTCATTTAGAATAAAGTCTGGGCTTTCTGCTCATACTAAGGATAGATCGGAACGACTCATGTGTAAGATAATTATGAGCTTGAAAGAGAAGTTCGTAAGGCGCCATGTTTTGAATGTAAAGAAATGTCTATCCAGCGATAGAAATTCTCTTACCTTCAATTGTCCATTAGTTAATCCATTTCATAAAGCCTAAGCTTTCTATCCTGCTACCAGAAGGTCTAAAGTTTATTTATCCACCAGGATAGACCATATATTCCTCAGAGATAATCCAGAATTTGGTATCACAAATGTGAAGTGGAAAGACATCCGCCATTGTTGTACAATTTCGCTAGAGAAATCTATCAGTCTATCCGTGCAGCGATTGGCTGATAGAGATTTCTACACCTCTTTCTGGTAGCTGATTGGCTGACTGGAGCTGGGCCGAGACTATAAATAAGAGTCGCTCATGCATTTCGATCATCAATCTCAGATCGGTCATCTCGAACAGACAACAAATTCTACTTTCACTTTTGTACCAAGGGAAGCGACTCTTTGGATTTTAGATATGCTCTTTTGGATAGCTTCCCTTGGATTGATAAAATCTACTGAACTGTTTAGGCACTGACTAAATTACTTATCTAGATTTGCCAAGTAAACTAAATCTAGATCTATTTCAAAAATCTAAATCTACTGTGAATCTACTTTATCCTGAGAGGTTGTTCGACGTATGTGATATGAGCTCGGCCTGACAATAGAACGCTACATAGACTTAAGATATACTGAAACTGATCTACTGTGAATAGTTTAAACTTAAGTGAATAAATGAAATATAAGTTCAATGTAGTTGCTATTAATTACTGATAACACATAGAGAGAATACCTTCCACTACTACAAGAATCCACATCATTCCCCCCAACTAAAGCTTACAGGAAGCTCACAGTACTAACACCAATATCTACTACATCCGGTCTATGAAGTACCGGCAATACGCGTAAATACCAGCAAATCGACGTTTACATTTACCAGTGTGACTTTAACTAACGGATATAACAAATGGCATTCCTGTCTTTCCCTCGAAAACTAATGACAGGAATTGTTCAAGTTGACCACAGGAAGTAGGTCAAATTGTTTTCAGTGACCATCCCCGGTAATCAGTTTGACAGTAACTGTTTACATGGTGTGTAAAATGTAGGCCGACCATAATAGGCACTGTACATGTACATGTGCTTGTTTGACAAATCACAGTAGAATTACAAAAATGTAATGCGAAAATTGATTTAATAAATATTGTGTTCGACCCTTTGTTTGTTTCTGCTCTGACGCTAAAATATATTTAAGCCCCCAGTTCTAAGTTGGTGGTTCTGTTGGAATGTAGGATAAAACATCCCAGGACAAAACATCCCATGCCATGTTTTGACACTCCAGACAAAACATCCCACATCGATTTGCCACCTCGGACAAAACAGCCCATGCAGTTTTTGTCACTTGGACAAAACACCCCAATCCAATTTGCATGATCGCAGTGAGAACGCTGCTCTTGTGAGACAGGGGTTTTACTAAGGTGATAGCTAACATGGAAAGGACACCAAGAACCTGACCACAAAACAGGGATCGAACACACACACACACACACACACACACACACACACACACACAATGGAAGCAACAACTAACCCTTAATGCGCAAATCGTAACAAAAGTCGTCTGCTTTTCTCGTCTGCCAAAATATTTTAGAAGCCTCTATGGCAAACAGTGTGGACCCAGATCAGACTGCAGTCTGTTCTTGGTCCCCGCTGTTTGCTTCTATACTTAATTCGTCAGTTATGTTAGGCAATTATTTGCAGCAGACGACTTCAGCAGACGACATTTTCAGATGCATTTTTTCTTGGCACTTTAATGGCTAACAATGAATTCGCAACAACAGCTCTTGTCCGAAATGTATGTATTTTCAATTTTTCAATAGTTACGTCGACGGTATAATTTTATTCACATGCGCATACTCGTACATGTTTTTTTTTTTTTTGTTTTTTTTTTTGGGGGGGGGGGGGTATTTTTGTGTGGATGTGTGTTTTGGTGGGGGGTTTGAAGTTAAATCAAGATAAACCCGAATAATTGTATAAAGCTTCTCTGAAACTTTGACAAAATTTCACCTCGTAAATATACAGTTGGTTGTCAAAGAACCTTGAAACTAGGTTAAAATTTCCCCAGAGGCCTATAATCTCAATCTTCTGCAATATATTTTTAAATTAAAGGTGGCCTAGTACATACTATATAGCTCCGATCAATAAGATGATTATTAGAAGATTCTCGATTTTCTTAAGACATGTGTCTTATCTTGCATTATTTGGGCACCGACGCGAGAAAACCTGTCTTCGGAGGGTTGGGAACAACAAAGGCGCAGACCAGCCTGCGCATACGCGCAGTCTGATCAGCGCCGTTGTTTTTCCGTTTTTGGAAAGTATCACTTCAAAACTTGCAACAAGCGAAATTTCAACTTTCTAGCTAGTCTCTGTAGCTGAGCAGGCTGGTTTGAATCTCAGTTTGTCGGAAACGCCGAAGACAGGTTTTCTCGCGTCGCGGCTCATTTAAGATCAGTACACAGTATATTGAGATACTGTACACTGTTAAAACTAGGTGTAAGTAAACACCAAAAGGGGTGGCAGCTGAGCTGCCACCCCTATTGGTGTAAACTAACCCTCATCGTCTTACTTAAACAACTTGCATTTTGTGAGTTATAAATGATAAATATTTCTACCTGTTATTGTTGTAGTTTTCTCTGGATCGTTACAAATCGAACAAAACTCAAATTTGTTGATAGGTTGCATCAATATTGGCAGTCCAATTGCTACTAAACTAATATGGTCAGGAAATACCACAATCCAAAAACGTAGACAAATCCGCTTCATCGTGAGATAGAGTCACACAACGATCACGAGACACTAGGAAGACAAACTAAGCAAAGCAACCAGCTCTATCTTTCCCATCAAGATGATTGCAGAACTAGAATGGGCACAAAGCAACGCACAATAAAACATAGAACAACCACAGAACCCCACCATGGGAGTAACAGCCAACAACGAATCAACAACAACAGAACCACATCCTAAGAACGGACAGCGGCCTAAGCCACGGGGGGGGGGGGGGGGGGGGGGCTAAAATGCATTATACTGGTCATCATATTTTACTGGTACCAAATTTGCGCCCTACATTCTGCTGTTATTGGAGCACAAGCATTGTTAAGCTCGCATGGTGTATACATGAAGTAACACTTTTTCAGCCACTGTGTAAATACACAGTATGGCACAGGATTTGATATTGCGTCGCATGTGTGCAAGTACTTCTTAGTCAACTAAACGCTCATGCCGATTTAAGCAGCGGGGCTATAGTCTAAATATGTGTCTAAAGCCTCGTTCATATGCACAATATACACCCCGGTGCAAATATACACCCTGGGTGTAAATTTGCACCTGGGGTGTATTTTGGTCATATAAACGGTGTTTTATGAAAATGCACCCGGGTGCAGATTAGCACCCGGGTGCGAATTTGCTCCACCTTTGTAGGTGGTGCAAATTCGGTGGAGCAAAATAGCACCCGGGTGCACATTTGCCCCTAGGTGCAAATTGCGCACATGAACGAAACTTGTTATCGCATATATAGAAGTTGAGCTTAGATTTTGATAAATTACCCATCTTTTCTATATGAACATGTAAATGTGTATGAAATAAACTATATAAATAGTCCCTTTATCAAACTTAAGGTCATGGCTTCTCTCTATAGTCACTACTCCATCGGCTATGCCGGGTTGCCAGGCGGCAGAACAACTGGAATTTCTGGTCTATGGGCTTCGATTTGCACGATTCTATTTCCGAACAATATCTTTTCCTAACCTCAGCAATGAAAATCAGAGTTTGCCAGAACCCTGGTGCCATGCACGAGTCCGTGCTATCCGATGTACAGATCGGTGAAAATGTCCCCCCCCCTCCTGCATAATAACGGAGTTTTTGTTTGTTTGTTTTGTTGCTTTACGTCCCAAGTCAACAGCTATGGTCATTGCGGGACGGTCAGTTCACCTAATCACACTTTTTTCCTGGGCAGGCTTGAACAAGCAGTTAACCATTAATCGTGCACTGTAGAGCCACAAAATGCTCCATACACAATATGCTCTCTCGAGGTGCATATTGTGTACCCTGCATACACAATATGCTCCCCCTAAAATCGGGAGCACATTGTGTAGGACATGTATCATACCTACACAATATGCTCCCTAGCTGAGGAGCGCAGTCGTGGTAGAGTGCTTGACCCGATATCGATGGGTTGTGGGTTCGAGCCTCACCTGAAGCACTGCGTTGTGTTCTTGAACATGACACTAAATATCCTGTGCTCAGTACTGGTTTCCCCCCGATGAAGTCGGAGGGATATTGTTTTGGCGTCGGTCGTCTGTGCACCCGTCTGTCTGTCTGTCTGTCTGTCTGTCCACCTCTCCTTCCAGAAACATACCTAAGTACCTATTAGTCAGATTTGGTGCATTCTCTGCATGAATGGATAGTACCATGGACAGTCCCAAGTGCGGATCCAGAGGGAGGGTAAGGGGGTCCGGACCTCCCCCGGAAAATCACAAGTTATAAATTTTCTATAGGAATAAGCAATTGGAACCTCCCACCCGGAAAAAGTTGGATCCCCCCCCCCCCCCTGGAAAATGTTGAACCCCCTCAGGAACCTTAAAAAATGATAGTTTTCTTTGAAATTAACCATTTGCGACTGTAAAATGAGCTGAGGACTAAAAAAAGGTTGCCAGAGCTTTTTTTGTCAGATTGACCTGCCCCCCCCCCCCCCCCCCCCCCACCCTGACGAAAATTCCTGGATCCGCGCATGACAGTCCTATATCGTATAAGTTTCGTCAAGATCAACTGATAAACACATTATTGCTCTGGCAATTATGATGCAAAAGTTGTAATGGCTTTCTTAGAGTAATGATCTAAACATTTCCTCAAAAGTATTATGTATAAAAAGCCTGTAGATAAGTATGACGGTGTAAAATGTAAAAATAAATACCCCGCCCACTTGAATCTTTAGGCAGGGTCAAAGGTCAAATACATTATTTTGGCAATAGCTTAGTCAATTTTCAATATTATTACCGAAACTTTGTATGCAGACAGATTAAAAACAACAAAAGATAATATGAAATATATTAGACTGGATATTTGATTGGATGCCTGGGTCCGATCCCCTGGGTAGATTTAGGGGATGGGGCGAGTCCAAAATGAAACTTATTCTGAATAATGTCATGCTGCATATAAAATTAAGGGAACAGCACATGACAGCAACATGATAGCAATTATTTGGCACGCAGAGACACCATTGACCACTGAGGAAGGGGGTCAAAAGGTCAACGCATGATCACCTTAAAATTAGTCATGTTTCGTAGAGCACCTTGAAAACAAGCATTCTGTCCTTACATACACCCTAACCCCTTGGGTAGTGGCAAAAAGTCAAATATTTATTTATTGAATATGGTCATGCTGCATATCAAATAGAAGGGACTTACGCATGCAGCAAAATGGTAGCAAGTATTGTTCCAGAAGACACACCGCGACTTCGGGGGTGGGTCAAAAGATAAAACATTTTTTTTCTGAAATCAATCATGTTGAAGATCAGAATGGAGTGTATAGCACACTGAAAGTACAAATGTCAAAGACCACCCACACTAGATCAAATTAAAGGGGGGAAAGTGTAGATTTACTTTAAGGTGGCCAATCACGTGGTCTGACTGATTGGGTTCACGGACTGCACAAACCAGTTAAAGGACATCAAAAGTAAGGAAAATCTGCTGTTGTGCGTTATATGCTCGCAGCATATTGTGTACCTTACCTACATAATTTGCTTACATTATCATACCACCAAGGTAGCATATTGTGTACCTCAACCTACACAATATGCTCAAATTCTCATAATACTATTCCGTTTTCATAATACTACCAAGGTAGCAAGCATATTGTGTACCTTACCTTCACAATATGCTTCCATTATCAAAAAAACTAGGTAGCATATTGTGTACCTTATCTAAACAATATGCTCCAAATATCATAATACTACCGAGGTAGCATATTGTGTACCTTACCTACACAATATGCTCCAAATATCATAATACTACTAAGATAGCATATTATGTATCTTACCTACACAATATGCTCCAAATATCATAAAACTACTAAGGTAGCATATTCTGTGACTAACTTACACAATATGCTCCCATTATCAAAACACTACCAAGGTAGCATATTGTGTACCTTACCTACACAATATGCTACTATAATCACAACACTACCGATGTATCATATTGTGTACCTTACCTACACAATATGCTCCCATTATCATACTACAACCAAGGAAGCATATTGTGTACTTACCTACACATTATGCGCTAATTATCATAATACTACCGAGGTAGCATATTGTGTATCTTACCTACACAATATGCTCCCATTATCATAATACTACCAAGGTAGCATATTGTGTAGGTAAGGCACACAATATGCTACCTCAGTACTATTATTTTAATTGTAGCATATTGTGTAGGTAGGGTACAAAATATACTACCTTGGTAGTATTATATGATAATGGGGTAGTAATATGATAATGGGGGCATATTGTGTAGGTAGGGTACACAATATGCTACATTGGTAGAATTTTGGTAATGGGAGCATAATGTGTAGGTTAGGTTCGCAATATGCTACCTTGGTAGTATCATGATAATGGGAGCATATTGTGTAGGTAAGATACACAATTTGCTACCTCGGTAGTACTATGATAATTGAAGCATATTGTGTAGGTAAGTTACACAATATGCTACCTCAGAAGTATTATGATAATTGGAGCATATTGTGTATGCTAGGTACAAAATACGCTACCTTAGTAGTTTTATTTTATTGGAAGCGTATTGTGTAGGTACGGTTCAGTATAATGGTACTTAGGTAGAATCATTGTGATGGTATACATTTCAAAGTTTGATAATGCTATATGTTAAGAATTTGAAGAGCAAGAAACTACTGCGCCGAAGGATATGAAGTAAGTGCATACATTTAATCATCACCATAAATCTGTCAGTAACAAGCAAATTGTCAAAATACATTATTCAAGTTTACTCAGTATTAGTTCTGATCATAATCTTAAAACATACATACAATAAATGATTCGTCACCTTTATAATGAATCGTCTCATATCTTTGCGAGCGCCCGCTTACTAGTAAGTGTCAGTGCAGAACATTGTATGTTTCTGTGGTCAATACCTGAATTAACCGCGTTCAGAAAGTCTCTATTCCCATGTTAGCCCCATGCCTTCCAACATGTTTCAGTATAACCTGAAATACATGTATGGTTTGGAGAGCTATGCCTTTTGAAAAAATCAAAATAGTTGCCATGGGAGCCAAACTGGATATCAGAATCGAATGATTCAAGCAATTCTGAATGTCCATGTTGCCCCTATCCCTCAAACCAATTTTAGATTCAATCTGACGTAGGGATGGGAAAAGATGGTCTTTGAAAGATATCAAGATGGCTACAATGGTAGTCATATTATATATTCCAATGGAACAGGTATAGCATTTATGAATGTCCATGGTGTCCTCGACTCATACAGGTTCATTACATTTCTACATTTAACCCCCGGCGTTTCCCCATTTTTCCTTACTACAGTTTCCAAAAGTTGATTTCATGTCGGGAAAGAAGCCAAATTTGGAGACAACGTCTCCAAAATGTTGTTGATGGGGATTAAAGACCACTATAATACAATTATGATGCGGGCATGGCTTTAGACATAAGGTTCGTTAGAAAGACAGATGGATGTCGAGAGGACAGTTAGAAAGAAAGGCAAATACCACGAGACATGTTTTCAAGAAGAGCATATTGTGTACCCTCGGACGACCACTGAAATAACATATGTACCGACCCTACACAATATGCTCCTCTGGTAGCATATTGTGTATGCAGGCTACACAAAATGCTCCAGCGGAGCATATTGTGTATGCAGGCTACACAATATGCTACTAAAAGGAGCATATTGTGTAGGGGAGCATTTTGTGGACCCACAGTGCACATACTTTCGCTTGTAACTGATAACAACGCTTCATGAAGGATTCAGCGGAAGGGAGGAGAATGACCGTAGAAATTATTTCATGATCAATCTCCACAAAAGTATGGGACATAATAACGGAGTGACCACCCTTTACGATTCATGTAATCAACGTGATGTTCAAACAGAGCAATACTTAAAATATGTCTACCCTCTATCTTACCCGCCCCCGCCCCCAATTTGGGAATCCAAACCTCTTGTAGCCATTGATAACCTCGGTTGAGCCATTTCCCTTCGGAAACTTAAAGCTGCATAGTCTGTAACTTTTGATCTTCTAATTTTAAAAATAATGTTTTTATTTTTCAAGAACACAGTAATAATACTCAAATTCAGGTAAACATTTTACAATGTTCGTAAATCTTAACAAGTTATCACTATCAAAACAACTGCATTTATGTTAAAATTCAACAGTCTAGAATTATTGGAGGGACGCAAATAATTCCCAACAAGAGAAAAACACACCTATTTGATAAGAAAATTCACTTTTCCATGCAGTGTTCAGCTGTATTGAACATTTTTATTGTGAAAACATAGCTTAATTCTACTTTTACAAATGATTTAAAAAGAAAAGAATTTTTTTCGAAAAATGTTCATAGTTACAGAGTATGCAGCTTTAACAGAGATTTAGAAGGGTTCGTCAACAATTGAAGACCAAATCCGTTTCACACATTCACAAGATGTTTATTTTGCTATTATGAAGCGGTTCTCAATTGTCAAGCTCTGCGCAGTACTTAGTTAAACTGTCACCAGCAGTTCAATCGAAACAATTTAACGCACACGCGCATTCCGTTGCAGCTATTCGCGCAGCTTGTCGCAGAGCTCGTGACATTCGGAAGCCATGGATCATCAGTACATGTATAAGTCTCAAGCACTTCGTCCGTCCACCTCTCTTGGTCAGATAGACATATATTTACTTAGTACTGCTGCAACAGCTTCTATAAGTAACATTTATGCACCAGTTATTTGTATCCACTGCTCCCCCACCTACGGGGATGGGCGGGGATAATGAGTTTCACTTTTCAGAGCCCTGGTATTAGCCCCGCCCTGTGGGGACAAGTTGATGGTAACAACTCTGCTCTTTGCCCCACCCAACACAACAGAAAATCCCAGCAGGGTAAGTGTTCCAATGTTATAACCCCCACACTTCCCCGGCACTGCGGGGACAATCAAAAGGTAATTGTTGAGCACCTTACCCCGGCTATTCCACGGCTATCCCCGTAGGTGGGGCCGTGGATACAAATGACTGGTGTATTATCCTCTTTAAATATTGTATAAATAAATAAAGCAAATAAAACCAAATGGAGTTGCTATTTTCTCACACGACGGTATCTTGAACTGACTAATAATCGAATTTTTCTTAATACATCGAATTTCTCCTTAAAGTAAAACTGAAACATTTGTGATATGTTTAAAGAGCAAATCCAATAACATATTGACATATGAACGCTACATAAGGGGTAGCAAATTTACTCCAGGGTGCAATTTTGCACCCAGGAGTAAATTTGCACCAGGGTGCAAATTGTGCATATAAACGAGGCCTAAGTCTGAGTCTTTATCATTTTCACAGGCTCCGTGTTTTCCGTCAGTATCGACATTACGTCTGATGCATTCTGAGTAGACCTTTTTACAAATCGCCCGCAGTCTAAATCTTCATAAATACTGTATATCAGTAACAAAATATTAGGCACCCTTAAAGCAAAACTTAGGATGGCTTGCAAAGCTGGAGTAAAATATAGAAATATAGAATCGTATAACTTCGGCAGTATCAAATTTGCTGCAGAAACATGACAGAGGTCTTATATAATCTTGACCTTCAGTTTGAAATTAACGCCAGTGGAATTGATAATTCCACTTCCCTAATGGAATCTTTATTTACTGACGGAGGAATTTCGCGTGCCATATTGCAACTAGTTGTGATTAGTTTTCTAATAGCAGGGATATAATGTCTCATAACCAGTCTAATCAGAACTTTAATATGTTTATTGAGAAATCGTGTGAACGTTTATTAGCAAAATTATTTTAAATCATATTGACGCGAAAGCCTTATGGAAATAACAGCAACCTGTAGAATTAGCTTATTTTTCTTCGCTTTTTCTATCCAAGGTTAAGTTCTCTATATAATGGTATTACTCGACTTTTCGCTTACTGTAAAGGCGGCAACTTTGATATTCATATCTTGGTGTTGTTCGGCTATTTCATCTGCTAAGGAAAGGAAATCAGGTTTTATTTATAATTTGGTAATGAGTTAATAAGCTTTTTGCGTGCAAAATTTTCATGAAAATCTTAACCGTATAAACACTGAACTCACATTTATTAACCCTTTAAGCGCATAATCACAAAATGTATGTTTTTGTCGTCCACTAAACTATTTGAAGCCTAATAGATAAACACTGTGGACCCAGATCAGACTGCTCCTGTAGGAGCAGTCTGATCTTGGTCCATAATGTTTGCCTCCCTGCTTATGTTAAATTAACATTTTTAGATGCAGTTATTTTGCTGGCGTTTTAAGGACTAAATAATGACTGAGGTTGTGGCACAAGATGATACAGTTACTTTTGAATAAAACCACGCCTCATTTTCAGCTTTACCTATGCTTAAGGTTGACCAGTCCTAATTACACATTCATAAGGCGCCGCCTTTACAGTAAGCGAAAAGTCAAGTAATATCCCCGGATTTAATTGCGTTTTATGTGGCATGATGTTGTTGACCGCTTACAGCATGGATCGACTCTGAAGTGACTAAAAAAGCAATTAGTCCAATTTTTTAAAGGTTGTTTACATCAAATCCTTTTTTTGAAGGCTACATCATTTTTCTTGCATCTGAGACCTATTAATTTACAACTAATGATAACCTATAAATCTTATTTTATACCATCAGGGATTGAAATTCATGACGTTTTTAGCGTGCACCAGAGAGTACAAATCATTTGGCCTTTTGATGTCCTTGAAACCCTTAGGATATCTCAGATACATAAAACCGCCATATGTTAACCCATATAATCATATCGTACTTTTTGTGGAACAACGGCAAACAGCACAGATCCAGATAAAACGTTTGATCAGTTTATCCATTGTTTGCTTACACAATGTTTTGTTAAAATAGTAATACAAATAAAAAAAATCCAGCAACCCTTAAAAGTGAAAATAGCTGGTCCAACAGATAAGAGAGGTGAGTTCCATTTAGGCATAAATGGGTTAGCATGAAATCCCTACATAATGGAAGCAACAGACTTAACATACCTATTGTAGCCTTCTTAAAACGTTCTGAAACGCATATCCGCATATGCTCAAACCGATCGTAAACCCAGTGGATCATGAGTCTCATGAGACACATTTTAACCAAAACTGGTATTTAAAATTGAAGGCGTGAATGGCCATTTTTGTGTAGAAAGAAAGCATGTTCCCATGGACCACTGTTTGCCATCACTCTACAAAGCAACTGAGTATGACTAGCAGGCCCCGAGGCTATAAAACCTTTTTTCATTCTCAACTCAACTGTGCACGACATTTCAACTGCTAATAAAGGCTAAAATACCGACAAATAGAGAAGTTTCTTGCTTTAAGTCTCTCAGATGATTTATTTATCATGCTAATAATGTTAAAATGCCAACAATTGTTGCATTTTAACATTTATGAGCAGGATAAACTTCGTGCTCAGCTGAGTTGAGCATGAAAAAAAATTTATAACCTCAAGGTCAGGAAATGCTACAATCACAGACAACAGACTCACCCACGGTATCACGAGGACGAGGCAAAGCACGATAATAGCCACATATTACTTGACTTTTCGCTTACTGTAAAGGCGGCAACTTTAATATTCATATCTGGGCGTGGTTCGGCTATTTCATCTGCTAAGGAAGGGAAATCAGGCTTTATTTATAATTTGGTAAAAAGTTAATAAGCTTATGGGCCGCGCAAACATGCGTGCATTTCATGAAAATCCTAACCGTATACACACTGAACTCACATTTATTAACCCTTAAAGCGCATGATCACAAAATGTATGTTTTTGTCATCCACTTTTTGAAGCCTCATAGACAAACAGTGTGGACCCATATCAGACTGCTCCTGTAGGAGCAGTCTGATCTGGGCCCACAATGTTTGCCTTTATGCTTATGTTAAATAGACATTTTCAGATGCAGTTATTTCTTGGCGTTTTAAGGACTAAATAATGTGTTTTGCGTCTATACTGAGATAATGGCTCAAGATGATAAGTTTCTTTTGAATAAAACCACGCCTCATTTTCAGCCTTTACCTATGTCTAAGGTTGACCAATCCTAATTACGCATTTATGAGGCGCCGCCTTTACAGTAAGCGAAAAGTCAAATAATACATGTAACAGCAAGAATACATTAAAAGTAAAGCAACCAGCTCACTCTCTCTCTCTCTTTCTCTCTCTCTCTCTCTCTCTCTCTCTCTCTCTCTCTCTCAGACAGATTATTGCAAAACAAGGAATTAGCATAAAATCCTACACTTAATGGAAACAACAACGAACAATGAATAATCAACAACATTTTTTTATAATTTATTTTATTTTTTTACTGACATTTTCACAATAATATCACAGGATTGTCAATAAATACATGTAATATGACCTAACATAAAAAATGCTATGTCAATGCTATTACACTTCAAACTATGAATTTAGTACAATACGATAAGAGTCCATTCTGGTATGATTTTTGCACACCTGCGCTTTTATTTTCTATCGTATAAAGAATATATATATATATATATATATATATATATATATATATATATATATATATATATATATATATATATATATATATATATATATATATATATATATATATATATATATATATATATATATATATATATATATATATATATATATATATATATATATATTTGTAAAGCTGTCTTGAATATTGAATTTAAAGGTCTTTTGGTGCGCTTTTAGCAGATATGTGCTTAATAAGAGCATACACAAAGGGACATAGTGATGCATTTATTATGCATCCTTATGTCAAAAATTATATGTACGTCAATTTAAATTATATAACAAAGATACAGCTTAAGCCTGAGTGGAACAGATGTACACCGGGTGCCCCTTACATATTATTACGCCACCAGCCAATCTCCCAAGTTGCATATAATCAATGTTGTGCCGTAAACAGATGGGACCTGTTTTCTGCGAAAAAATTGACCCAAACTTCAAAGTAATCAACAACATAATCAGTAGTCATCACTTTCGAACGGACACCAGAGAGGAAGCTTAAATATTTTACTGGCCAAATCTTTACAATATATTCTAGATTTCTTAATGCACAACTTGTTTAGATCGCATGATATAGGCTTTCTTGCATAATCACAGAGAAGCAATTAAATTAAATTAGTATTCTATGATGAAACGAAAACATACAGTTTACTATTCCCTTGTTAAGGACGACTTTTGTGGTCAGCTGATATCCTTGGCTAATAGATGAGACCCAGATTTGGGCCAACAGGACATCGATTGTGAGCTGGATCCTAAGTTTGTGACATTCTGGTAGTGTTCCTGATAGACAAAACTGCTTTCTAATAAGCGGTGTGTAAATGGCCATTTCAGCATAGAAAAAAACAAGAAATATCTTTAAAAAAGATATTTGGCCGCATTTTAATTGTGGAATTTATTTTAGGCCTATATTACACAGGGTCATCCGACTTAGGGAAAGTATAATTGATACTGCTACAATGCAAACAGTCCAATATTTTTATTATTGTAATTGCTTTTAAACTAATTCAAGGTACTATTATTTTGATACAAAATCACTCATTAATTCCCCTGAGAAAAGTCGCTTTAAATGTAACGAAAGCCTTGTGAAGATGACATTTTAAATATTGGGATATAAAGTTTTACTAAAAATGCTAAGACTTGCAATAAATAGATTTGTCTAAAAATTGAAGTCTACTTTTAGTTTCGTTGACAATTTTCTTAGAAGGAAAATGCAAAAGTATTTTTGACTGCTTCAGTCTGTATTCCTAGATATTGACTTCATTTTCAGTAAGTGTAGTCACCCGGAATAAGAATGTATGGACAGTCTGGTAATTAAATAATGCTTTTGTCATATTCTAGCAGATACCCATACTTGCAAAGTTCTGTCTTTGCCTACTTGGTTGAAATTTATAGTTAAAGTGATATTATAAGGCTACAAGCAGCATAAAAAGCGTGATTGATCCATCTGGACTACTGTCTGTCATCACACGACAAGCCTCGTGATACAAAACAGTGTTATCAAGGATTATCCAATCAACACCTCGCGCACGTTCAGGAACTATTCTCACATTCACATAATGACACAAGAACGAACGAGACATTGCTCTTTGTACTTCGCTACTCGGAAATTAACAGCAGGAAAATTGCCTTCAGAAAGTTAATAAATATCATTTTACTAATATACATGGTTATAATTAGTTTTATTTCATCTTTGAATTGCTTATGCCGGAATTAATTATAGGAAATGCCACAGAGAAATTGAAGACACCAGGCCCAGAGGTTATAAACTTTTATCATACTCAACTCAACTGAGCACGAAATTTAAATTGTTCATAAAAACTAAAATACCGCCAAATAAAGAAGTTTCTTGCTTTAAATCTCTCAGATGTTGTATTTATCATGCTAATAAATGCTGAAAATGCCAACAATTGTTGGCATTTTTACATTTATGAGCTGGATAAACTTCGTGCTCAGCTGAGTTGAGCATGAAAAAAGTTTATAACCTCAAGGCCAGAACACTGATAAATTACAGATACTAATTAAAAATTTTCTTTCATGAATATTCATGCTAAGCTTCACCCACTATGAATATTTTTAAATATATAAACTTTCACGTTTGTGCAAAGAGCAAAGATATTATTTATGAGGTCCATCAGTGTAGTATCATATCTAATCACATTTCCATAAGCAAACAGAGTAGACCCAGATCAGGCAGCTCTTACATACTACACTCCTATTCAATTTTACCCTATTTACTTGCAGAATTCCAGTTGCAATGTAACGTAGTTGATTCTTCTAAGTTCTCGTTGTGTTTTCTAGTTCTCTTTTATGAATATCAGCAACATGTTTTATGATTATATATATAATTTATTAAATCTTCTTTGTCAAAACTAAATAACTTTTGGAAACTGAACAAAACCCAAAGTTTCAAAATCTAACTCGCAACTACTATTTCGGTTACAACGTCGGCGCAATGTGGTCCCTCGCAAATGCATATGGAGCAGTCTAACTCGCTAATACTGGGCTTTGCCTTATATATACTATGAGGTCACGTGATAGAAGCTGACAACAGCGCCACCTTATGACTTCACAATTAACCAATCACATCTCAAGTCATCAATAAAGCGCCCTCTAGTTATATACACTTCCATTTATACAATCCAATAGGAAGATACACAAGTGACTTATAGTCATACTTATTTCACAATTTCCCTAAGGAGTAATGTTTGTACGTATTGCGAAATCCTGCCAATGAATATCAAACTTGACATGATCTATTTGGTTGATGCGATATTATTAAACAAAGTAACATTGATCAACTAGGACCTTTCAAATGTGTCTTTATAGCGGGTCTTAGTCACTAATTTGTGTATTCGGCTAGCCACTGTCCTATTTAGCCTATTTTAAAAGGATAGTTGGTGGGCTTACAAACGTATCTATATAAGGAATAATAACAAGCTGGTATCTAAATTAATTATCTAACACAAATTGAGGAGGCAAATCATATGTGTCAACACAGTTAATCTCCTCAGGTGAATTCATAAAAATTGTGGATTATATCAGGTGAAGCCTTATATTTTACAGTAAGCAAGTATTTTCAATCAGAATGAAAACAGTGTAGGTCCTCATAAGATGGCTTCGTCAGAGGCGACCTGATCTCTATCTACAGTGTTTTTCAAAAAAAGATAGATCTGGGTTCAGCAAGAAAATGGGTAATATACAAGCCAGAATATAAAAAAGGCCATGCAACAAGCTCTCTCATCCTTGGAGAGAATACTACCAAGCTAGAAACGAGGACATCACACGAAAACTGCACAAAAAAATTGCACAACACAGACAACAAATCAGTTTGAATATCAACACAAAAGGTCAATTTAATGTCGACAGGATCGAGCTTAAATTGGTATCTAGCTTTGCTTGCCTCTTTTACTGCACGCCGATGGGTCGGACTTCAGACTCTATGATGATTCCGACTGAAAGACTTATCTATTGATAAGATGGTAGGGGCCTGATGCTTTGGCTGTTGTCAGGCCCACCGGGGTTAACCTGTTGGATTTCTTTTGCTCCTGTATTCAGTTTTATTTACTTTTGAGTCCTTATCTTTGCTTTATCTCCTTTTTATATCTTGATTTTTATGTTCTAAGAGATGATGCATTGATAAGTTAGGAGTCTTTCATGCAAACCAAACATCTATGTGCTTGATCCACATCTGAATTAAGGGTGAGGTTGGCACCATGAAACCGGTTTAAGCCCTCCAGTAAAATATTTTTACTGACCATTCAAAGGCGGTGCTTCTTTTGTGGATCATTCATGTTATTTCTGTTGTGTGTTTGCTATGCTTTCGTGCGCGTCTGTTTATTGTTGCCTTGTGGTCACCTTCTGGGAAAGGGCTGACCTCTTGGCTCTCGTTTGTGATGTCTAATTGTGAGTTTGTTACTTTCCGATTGGTATCCTGGGTCAGGTGTGGTACTTGATTGTATCGATTCCTGATCTTTGCCCTGTTTCGTACTTTAAAAATAGTCAAGCATCAGATCCAGTCCCAGTGTTATCTGGTGTGTCCCAGGGATCGGTCTTAGGCCTGGCCATGTGTTCGTCTTTACAAATGATTTGCCGGACAACATTAGGTTTTCTGTTGTCTTATAAGTTATAAGGTCACTGTATCGCCACGTGGTATGTAATGTCCCAGTATCAATTACAGTACAGCTAGAGTTCTTCATCACCAATATGCGGGTCCATTTTAGTTTCATTTGCGGTTATAGGTACGAAGATCACCTGCTACACCAGTGCTGTGACATACGCATACACACTGTATGCTGACGTCAGAATGTATACACACTTGAAGGATGTCCAAAATACATAAAATTGTTTTTCTAGTTTAACACATTCTATTAAACAGTGCTGAATTGCACTGATAACTGTTAGGTATTTCTTATGTAATACACACGTGAAATTATGCTAACAAAACAAAAGTACTGCTGTTGTTTTCATTCTGGTAATGTGCTTCCGCCACAAATTTCGATTTATAGATTTAGTCATGTGATATAACTACACGTGACATAAATAACAAGTGGATAACAGAAACTACAGAAGGACTATAACATTGGCTATCACACCAAAATAAAACTTACATACGCTTTCTCATTTGAATTTTAATGTTGTAATTTTAGTCAGATTCTGCCGTCAGAACAGTTGAGGAAAATAGTAGACATATCTATCTATTAGGTTTTAGTAAAAATGACGACAATCCATACCCAGATGAGAAAATTCATCTGAGCCATCTCATCTGGAACCATAGTATACACAAATAAACGGACCATGTTAATTGTTATTTGACTCTTCCATGAGGATATTTTAGGCAAGACAATTAGAAAACTTTTTCTATAAGTAAAGCTTAACCAAAAGTTACGACATTTGATATCACAACTAGACACACAAACTGTCCAATTTGATATATAAGTACTTTCAAACGTTTACGTCGCAAATTACTAGTTGCTTTTCTATCAGTAAATTATCAGCAGATCCAAGACTAGCCTAATATCCAGATGACTTTCCTTACATGAACGATCGAAATTATATATGTCTATGTGTAAAGAAAGCAACTATTTCATCAGACATTGACCAGGCAAATAACATTCCGCACGTATTTGTTCCTCCAATATCATAAAAGACACTACATCCTTATTTTACATCGATAGCACCACACGGTAACGAATCAACCCGTCATGTATGAATTGACCACGCTTTAAAGCATTTGCAATTTATTTTGCCGGCAGTCATTTCTAGCAAAAATACATCTTGAGGGAAACATTCGATCTTTGCACAGCATTTAAATTTCAAATCTATTTGCTTTCCATATCTTAGCAATTGTAAAAGTCCTGATTTGACACTCATGCTATTGGTGGTTGAAAGTAGTATATAGGCCGTTAAGAAAAATAACATCATCTTCGTCTTCATTGTGAAAATCCTTCCTGAAAAGTAAATAGAGAACCTTCATAGCAATCCGATATTCTTGGCACTATGACATGCAATCCGCAGCATTTTTCAATATGTTTACTTTTCTTTTCAACCTTTCTTTCATTTATAGTGAAAATAGTAAGTGAGTATGATCAGAAAATACCACAATCACAAACTGCAGACAACCCCATGGCACCGCGAGGAAGAGCCACACAACAATCACGAGACACCAGGAAGACAAACTAAGCAAAGCAACCAGCTCTCTCTTCCCTATCAAGATGATTGCAATACTAGAATGGACATAAAGTAACGTACAACAAAACATAGAACAATAACAGACTCCCACAATGGGAGTAACAATAAACAAAAAGTCAACAACAACCTGTGTAAAACGGCCACTCAAAAAATGACAAATCAAAGATCTTTATGGCGAATGGTAGCTTAGTGAAGGTCGAACGTATTGCAGAATGCGATACTTTTTACCTTAATTAAGTAAAAATTAGTCTTAAAAACATTTTTTGTCTTTTTAGAGTGGCCGTTTTACACAGGTTTTACTGTATTGTACATTTTGGGTTGATTTTTAATAGCTGTCCATAAATATTCTATACGTTTCGTTTACTATTCTATATTATGTTGGTTGCATTTAATAAAACGGACCAAGTTAATATTAATATAGCTAAAGCTATTTTATTGTTAAAATGCGTTTTGGAAAGTGGGTTTCACCAGGCACTCAAATGACAACGAATCCTTATCTCGTAGGCTCATAATTATACAAGAGGTGTTTTATGTTTATTTTAACAAAATTGAAACTGTAGAATATATTTTGTAGTAGCTAATTTACATAGGTTAGTCTGATCTAAAAATTTGAAATTGCCTAAAAAACATTTGTTCAATCTGAAATTCTCTACTATTTATCTTTCGTTACGGGGGAGCGGTCATGCGCGGATCCAGTAGGGGGGACAGGGGGTCCGGACTCCCCTGAAAAATCGCAAAAAATAGGTTTTTTAGCAATACTGGTCCAGATCCCCCGAAAAATCACAAAGCTACGAAGCCAGCATCAAATGTTGGGTCATCATGTGGTATGTCAGCGAAACGTCATTTAAATGCTGGTGCTGGAGCCCTCTGATAAATCTTTCTTGATCCGCGCATGACGGTCATCTCAATTGCCAGTACTGGACAACCTTTTAGTCTGAGAAGAGTTCTGACCTTTTTTCGGAATACGAAGACGAAATACGAGGGGTTAAAGTCATACAAAACGCTCTGTTTGTTTGATAGTAATTGCTTTGAATAGTTTCTTCTTCTTCGTTTTATACTTATAGTGTGATTTTTGGGGGTTATACTTCATGCATGTCATAGGAAAGTTATATTTGATCAAATGTATGTGACTGCGTTATTACAAGGTAGATTAGAATTTCAGCGAAATAAGTGACATGCTCGTAACAATTAGATGTCATTTAACCCATTTAAGCCTAATGGAATTCCCACTATTACCAAATGGACCAGATCATTTCCATTTTAAGGGTTGCTGGGTAGTATTTTTCACTTTTATTCAAAATTTTAATTGAAGATTCTGTAAGCAAACAGTGGAGATCCTGATTAGACGCAAAGGTCTGTGGCGTCTGATCTGGGTCTGCACAGTTTGCCTATGTCCCACAAAAAGGACGCTGGGCTTAAATGGGTTAAGTGAGTAGAAAAGACAACAATCAAAATGTGTTAAATATCTCGCCATCATGCCTTGAAAATCAAACGAAATCGCTTGGTGGTCATAAATGACCCCAGTTTTCGCGCATTGTACATGTACATTACATGTAATTGTGCAAAGCACACACTCACCTTTAGCGCATGCACGGACTTCGATAAAAAGGATAAATTTCAAATTACTTTTACCTCGTTCCTTCGAGCCGTCAAGCCGCTGCCTGTCATGATATTTTATGTATCATGTATCCTGCTGTCACATGATCAACAACGTGAGAAAACGAGACTTCTAAAATATGCAGACAAAAGACATATATACCATAAATACCCCGACAGATACGTATGAGCATATAGTTTAAAACCAGGCCAGATTGATGGAATAAAAGTTGGTCTATCGATTTACTATTTTACCAATGTTTGAAAAATGCAACCTCAGGCTCATAAAAGTATTGCGCACACAAATTTCAGAACTTTTGGTTTAAACAATATTTTATTTCTTTATAAACATACAATTTATAAACATAAAAATATTCAACAATTTACAAGATCAATGGACCAGGATATTATAGTAAGCTGTATGTGTCACTCAGTACCACTGTTAGGGGGCATGTAGAAACCCACGTCAAAACCTGTTTTGACTGGACTCGAAGTTCCAATCAAACAGCTTCTAGGCCTTGTATTTCTATGTCTGCCCTGCGCTTGCATGTAAAAATGTCGCGCACGTACATAGCTACGCCGCCACACAGGACGGTCACGCCTGTCACTCCTGCGCTGTGGTGTGAAACTATTGATCAGTATTTAGTCATTTGATACTACTCGGTACATCGTATGCATGTGCTTCACACCTTATAATATCAATTTTTGGAGACTTTGTATATTTAGATGCATTACACTCAAATTGCTGGAGAGTATATCATTTTAGTTTATGAAGCTAGATATACTAGTATCAGTTTGGACAGAGTCTACACCAGGATTAGGGTGAATGTTCCCGGATAGAAGAAGTAATAGTGATAGCCAGAGGAAAAGATTACAAAGAATGAGAGCACTGATACAATATAATGTGAATCTAGTGTTAGGGTGAGCATTTGACTTGGGTTTCATGTACTGATATTTTGTTGAGCATAAAATAGGGCTCATGAATTATTTGTCCAGAGTGCTATGTGTTTTGAAAGTAAGAAAGAGGGCAAAGATCAGGAATCTATACAATGAAGTACCACACCTAACCCAGGATACTAATAGGAGTGTGACAACGTCACAATTAGACATCACAAACGAGAGCCAAGAGGTTAGCCCTTTCCCAGCATGTGATCACAAGGCACCAACAAACAGACGTACATGAAAGCAAAACAAAACAAGACAGAAATAACATTAATGAAGTTCCATTCGTCTAAAATAAACCTTATATGAACTACTTGTACTCATTTACCATTCGCATTCGATGACGTATAAAAAGCGTGCCCTTTTCGATTCGACTCATGGCTTTGTAGATTTTAGAATCGTTATGAGATGCATTTTACGCTCGATGGTGGCCACAAAATAATGAAATGCCAGAAGAATAAAGAATGGAGCATTATAACATGGACCAGTTAGGCTTTTTGACAGTTTCGGTAAAACAAACAAAATAACTAGGGCCTGAGGCTGGTAAAGTACACTGGTGTCAAGCTGATCTGATGCTCAGATCGGATGATTGATGGGTACTGGGGATCGTGAAGTTCATGTCAGCTCTTCGAATAAATTACTTTTCGGGGAAAAAGTTTATTTTGTATGAAATACAGTGAAAGAAGAAAGGTATACCACGTATCTAGATATACATGAATGCTAATCCTAAGGCTGTCTTTGCTTGTTTTATTGACAAAAGTCTGTTGAAATGTCCCGTTGTCAATGACAATGTAAACAATGTTATCTTATGACGTCATTGATCTATGTCACGTTCTTTGATGTTGCTATTTTCCTCACGCCAGTTTTTCGGTCTCACTGGTGCTCCTGGTATGAAAAACAAGCAGAGATCATTATAGAAACGTTACATGAAGATACGCGGATGTAATAAAAAGGTTATAAAATGGTCGAGGTGTGCCTCTAGGTCACATTGGCACTGGATAGCCATATTGGCCCTCGGGTCGATATGGCTACCCCTGTGCCAATATGACCTAGAGGCACACCTCGGCCATATAATAACCTGTAGTTTTGTTTACGGTCGTGAGTTTGCTCCAAGTACCGTTTATTGAACAGTTTACCTTGTCCAGGGCAGCGACATTATATTAAAACGCTGTTTCTATGACTTTCTCTTCCCCAAATATGTATGGCATGGTGATCCGCAAGTGTCGTGTTTAGTTTTCAGCCAAGGTGGCTGAAATCGACAGACACTAAAATATTGCTTCCCACATGACATGTCATTATCTCTTTGCAGGCTATATAAGTTTTCATATTTTTGTTGTTATTTACTTCCTTTTACAGAATTATTTTTTTCAAAACAATACTTCAGGAACAGTTTCAGATTTTCAAACGGTTTGGATCCAGATCAGGTCCGACGCTCTGTCGGACCTGATCTGGGTCCAAACTGTTTGCAAAAGCTATCATCAGACGACTAAAGTTGCCGCAAGTAAGCTGAAATCTAGAGTGATGAGTTGGAATGTTATAGGAAAGATCAGATGTTAAGTAGGAAATGGTTTTGAGTCATAAGTCATATACATGTCTGTGTCGAATACCAGGTCATCATGTTGTGTAGATACATTATACCATACAGTGTGCGCTGGGGAATTCATTATTTCCCCTTTCTCCTTCTGCGATCGCAGCCTAGATCTCAGTGGAGCTTATGTAGTCAAAACTTGTGACTGCCAAACGCTTGCTTTTATTTCGTGTGTTGTTTCCTCAAAATTCTAAATCAGCACTCCTAGGAGAAATGATCAGTTTTTATCGCTGCCAGTATCAACATTAATTTCATTTATCAGTGGTAAAATAAAGATGAAAAGTATAACTATTGTTATATCACCATATTTAGCACGCATATGTGTTTGTTTGAGATGCAGAAATGTTATCACATAGTACGGTAAGACTGCATTGGCGCACAAACGGGTCGTACTAAATACCGCAAGATGCACAAGGTACCGCAAGGAAAATAATACCACCAAAAGGTTTGTCGTTTTGTTTGGTAAAAATGCAAAGATGCTTAAGGCATGATAACAGGGGAATCTAAAAGGGAATCTAATAGATGACAACCTGTAATAAGATATATCATTAATAAAAGAATGCATACATATTCAGGTAAATACATACAGGTAAAAAGAATAACCAATCAATGCTAATAGCTGAAGCCCTAGCACTGACAATAAATTTCCAAAAGTTGTTCTTCAGCTCTGGTAACACCGTCACCATGAATAAATTGCTGACACAAAGAACAGCAAAAACATGCGTTTTATAGATCACTCTCACTCGCATTAAATGAACAAAGTGGTAATTGATTCGAAGTACAATCTATCAACCTTGCGGTACCAAAAAAACAAACCTTGCGGTAGTATTATCCACCTTGCGTTACCTTGCGGTACATTGTCGTGTTTAGTACGACCGACACAAACAGCTGACCATACCGTTAATTTCAGATGATATTATAAACAAGAAATATCTTTAAAATATTCAGCGGCATTCAAAGGAGAACATATATTTAAAGTCCTGTTGTACTGGAAGATGTTTTTATGCACAGTAGATTGGTGATATTTGAAGCATTAAAATTAATGGAGATCTATATATTCAGAAGATTTTATTTCTGTAGCGCCCAAACGTGCATTACTTTGTAGCCAGACTGCTCGCAGCAAAAAAAATGTGGGATGAAGAAAAAAAAATAATATCAGCGCTCTGGAGAATGTAGATCTAAATGGCTTAATTCTTAGCATGCTAGGAAATTGTTGTCGTCTGCTAATTTTTTTTGAATGTGAGCTTTTATCTAAATACTCTCAGTTTTATCGTCAGAGTGTCAAACGTTTTGGACAAAGATCAGACCCAGTATCTTTTAGGTTCTTATTTGTGTCCAAACTGTTTTGCAAATAATACCAGCACAACATATTTACGTAGTCGGTAGCAGGTAAAAGAGTTATCAGTGTGTAGAGCATTACATTTGATAAATATCGTTGGCTGTCATGTGATATTTGGATATACTGCCATTCTTCAATGAAAGTTAATTGGAGAGAAAAGAAACATGATTAGCTAATCAGTGTTCTTAACATTTCTTGGATCATTTCAGTTCACACTCGCTCGCTTCTTAGATAGGAATTCCAGCTGACGATGCGGGTGACGTTCATTGTCTACAGTTTTTAAACCAATGGCTGGGCTGGGATTTTAATCTGATAAATGGTGCATTACCGTCTTCTTATCAATAGCGTGACTGTGTAATATCACTGACAGTCTAAATTGTTAACCAATGAGAACCGTTTACTTGCTTAACAATGCAAGATTGTTTCTGATTGGTTGATAATTTAGAGTATGCTTAATTCTAGACAGCTGTCGCTGAAAAAGGCATATCCTGGCACAACCAGTTTTCGACCGTCTAAGATGTATTTTGTTTTGTTTTATTTACTTTCAAGTCCTGTTGTTTTAGTTATTGATTTATATTATCTATCAGTCGAAGAGCAACTAAAATACAGCTATAACGTTTTGAGTTTCCTCTTGAAAGTCTGACAAGGCCTTTCATTTAGAAAGTTGTCAGTGGTAGCAAATTCAAGAATTTAACAACCTACTTCCGACCGCCAGGGGTAAATATTTTCTGTCAAAACCAAATAGCCCTGAACATGTTTCTGTTCTTGCAGTACAATCTTACAAAAGCAAAACACATGCAAACTATTTTTGAAAACGTTAATGTAGTCCAACACAACAGGAAAATATACACCATGTATGGAATTCTGAATGGACAGTTGAATTACATGGGGTAGGGTTATGTTTTTTAGTATTTAACAATTTCTGTACTATCAGCAGAGACAAAGCACATATATTTCAACGCCAGAGAAATTATGCCTCACACCAGTATAAATAGTTAATGTTGTAGATGATGATGTGGTGATTTATTTGACATTTTCTGAAGCCTAAACAATTGTTAAAAGTAAAGAAAATGAAGAAAATTGACATAAGCACGGTATATCAAAAGTTTACCTCAAAATAAATTTATTCTGTAAGCTTTTCAAAATTAATTGGAAACAATGGTCAAAGGCAACACAGTTCATAATGCATATGTATAAAATATGAATTTTGTAGCAAAAATTTAGAAACTGTAGCCATGAAAACAAGCAGGTTATTTGGTAATAAGAAAACAGGGTCCTCTAATACAATGTTTATTCAGGGTTCACACTCAACTACCAAAGCTGAAAATAAACCGCTAGTTAACATGCCTATCCCTCCTGTAAACAATGATACAACCACAGTTGCAAAATTCAGACTACTTAGATTTTTTGTGAAGCAAAGTATTTGGTGGTCGAAATTAGGCGGTGGTCAAAAATAGGTTGTGCCGGGAAAATATAAAATGCATTTTCACGCGAAATGCAATTCGTGTCTCATTGCTATACCTAGCACAATTCAGACTATCAATATACAAAATGCAGCTGTATATCTTTTTGTGTTTTGCACGATAAGCAATTTCAGTTCCCCAATTATTACTCCTTCTGTGTTCAATACCCAGGCCACAGAGGAGTTTAGGGCAACATTCCTCATTTAGTCAAAAACACAGCCAAAACTTTTTTTGAGATATCCAATAAGGGCCTATAGAGCGTGGAATTTATTGATTTAGAGCCAGCTCTCGCGATGAAGTGTCTAGATGGCTATAATTTGGAATACTTATTTTAAAATCTCTAATGTTATCAGTCTGAGTCGGAAATTATTCGACAATTTGTAAAATTATACTTTTACTTTTAATACGATCGGTTTTATCATCAAATGGAAGTCAGTTTATCAATTAATATTTTGGGGTTGTCTTGGAATTTGAATTCAATCAAATGCGACGGTTCATATGTAAAAGTACTTATTGCATAATGCATCGTATCATCATTACAGCAAAATGGCTTAGAAATTATGAGAAATATGTGTATAGGAAGTTCGTGGTTTATCCTTGTTTTATAATGAAGTACCTTGCGTCCTTACTTTTTTGGCATTAATACCTATGAGAGACCGTATGTACGATATGTTAGCTATTGTTTCTTTGCCTATCGCTACCATGTGATTGTCCTTGTTGCTCTTCTTCTTTGAATCATATGTCAGTTCGTGTGTATCTTCTTCTTTGAATCATTTGTCAACTCGTGTCTATCTTCTTCTTGGAACCATACGTCAGTTCGTGTCTATCTACTTATTGAAATCATATGCCAGTTCGTGTCTTCTTCTTTGAAGTATATGTCAGTCCGTGTCTATCTTCGTCTTGGTACCATATATCAGATTGTGTCTATCTTTGTTTGGAACCAGTTTCTTGGAATCATAAGTTAGTTCGTGTCTATCTTATTCTTCCAACCATACGTCACTTCGTGTCTAGCTTCTTCTTCGAACCATATGTTAGTTTGTGTCTATCCATGCTTTTATTGTCGTCTGATTGTTCACAAAATAAACATTTTCAAAAATTTCTTTCAGGAACACTGTCAAAGTATCAAACGGTTTGGATCTAGATCGGGACATTCGACTGTCGGTCCTGATCCGGGCACAAACCATTTGCCAAAGCTATCAGCAGACGACAAAAGGCGCCGCTAGCAAGGAAAGCGTAATGGCTATAAGATATGTTTAAATACAGCTGTCCCAAGAGATTCACTGCTGATTCCATGAGATGGAGTTTTACTGCCAGTACTGAATATTACGGGAGATTCCTTTAGATTTTAAAATTTTTATTTTGAGCATAACCTTTAGATTGGTTCATCCTACATGTTCATCTATAGTTTTCAATGGCGTCATTTTACAACCATAAAGAAACGTGGCAGATATCATTAATATCATTCCAGTATGAATTCTAACCCAGTCATTAAATTCTACAAGTCAAAAAAGTTTAACCAACATAAGCATGACGTACCTTATTTCGGATTGTAATTAACAATGTTATATCATATGACGTCGCGTCTGGGAATGAAATAACGCCATGCAATAAAATCGATAAACCACTAGTGGTTTATAGATTTACGGGAAACGTTATGACGTCCATAACAATGTTGCGTACATAATGACAAAATTACAACGTTTTTACGCCAGAAATGAGATTTCAAAGTATTTGTCATATGATTAATAGAATCTAACATTCGTGCTCTTGTATTATTGAATTTATTAAACCCGTTGCGAAAAAGAGATAAAATGCTCGGCAAGCCTCGCATTTTATCTCTTTTTCCCAACTCGTTAAATAAATTCAATAAAACATGAGCACTCATGTAAGATCCTCTCTATATACAAGACGAGATGCCATAACAGGTGACAACTCATCATCGTCTTAACCATTTGCTATTTTGTTTGTTTTGTTTGATTTGATTCTTTACGTCCCATCAACAATATTTCAGTTAAACAGGGACGGGTCTTCCTGGGTTGATCCAGTACTAAGGTAGGATAAATGTGTCTTGCTCAAGGACCACAACGCAGTGACGCCAGTGAGGCTAGAACCCGCTGCCCCTCGGTCTCGAGTCAAGCACTCTACAACTGAGCCACTGCACTCCCTACCATTTGCTATTATTTGAATCATACTCAACAAATTTTCGACAAACTACCTTTTTTTGTAGACTAATTTGGGTTCATCGCGAGAAAATAATATGTTGTTGCATGCGAAGTTGGAACAGCAAAAACGCAGTCTAACCTGTCTGTTCAGGATTTTCGTTCCATTTTTTTAATGTGGAGTGCAAACTGCATGAGGCATAACATGATACATTAAATAATTAATTATTGCACATGCATCGTGTGCGCATTAATATAAAGCATGGCAATCACTGGAAACAACCAGATAAAACCCTTTTGGCACGAACCAGTCCATAACGCTTTCCTTGCTAGCGGCAACATTTGTCGCCTGCTGATAACCTTTACAAACAGTTTAGACCCAGATCAGGACCGACGGACCGTCGGTCCTGATCTGGATCCAAACTGTTCGGCACTCTTACAGTGTTCATGGAACAATAATGAAAAGTTTCTTTTTAAAACATGTCAGCAGACGACAACTAAAGCATGAAAAATTACCCAGCATTCAAAGCGTTAAATAACAAAATCATCAAGAGATTTTATGGTTTGCCTTAGCAAAGAAACGTGATGACAAATAATTGAATTGTCAGAACAATCCGCAACGCTTCATGACATGCAGAGAATGATTCAAACAATTCAGCTTTCCAAGTATCGGAACAAGAGTGCGGTGTTCACGCTGAGGATGCTTCAAACATGGTTGAGAAGTTCTTGATGCTAAGCCTGTTCCGTTCTAATTCACAACTTTATTCCTAGAAGCCTGTCCTTATCAACAAGGAGACAAAAATAGGTCATGTGAACTGTTTCCTGGATATCATATCATTCAGCAGTGCAATATAGCTCTAGACGAGCGGTAAGTTTTCTTTCACGACGCATGAATATAATAGACTTTAAGCCTGGCAAAGAAAGTGCATTTGCTGTATTGAAAGTAAGAAAGACTTCAAAGATCAGGAAAAGATACAATCAAGTACCACACCTGACCCAGGATACCAAATGGGGAAGTAACAAAAATGCAATAAACATCACCAACGAGAGCCAAAAGGTCAGCCCTTTCCCATCAGGTGACAACAAGGCAGCAATGAACAGACGCGAAAGCATGAGAAGCACAAGGCACAAAACACAAATGATCCACAAAAGAAGTACCGCCTAAAATATTTTACTGGAGGGCTTAAGTCCAGAATCAGACATCATACGTGTAAGACGTCATAGATAAAACGTAAATTTTCCTTTTATAAATCCCATAAACCATTATACTCAACGATATACGGGTAGCTGGCCATGGTCTGGCATCGGCCTACCAACATCAGGATGTTTGCCAGTTCGCACATAAATGGCATTCACCAAAGTAATGGGCGTTTATTCAGCCTTCATATGTCCATGCTTGTGCGGTTATCCAGCAGTAATATATACACACATATCTTATTGTTGCTAATGGTAGTCATCTGCGAACAGCAAAAGCTCCTGTGAGCCTGTGCTACAACACAGGCTCACAGGAGCCTTCTCTGGTCGCCTTTGCTATAAATACCCATTTTCCCCAAACCGTCTCGAATATTTACTCGATGGTGTGCAGTTCTGCACATTGTCTGTAGTCAGCTCCCTAGACAGCTTGACATTGGAATTGTGTTTTACGACAAAGCTGCGACTGAATAGACTGATTTGATACTGATATGTCCGTTTCAGATAGATTTATTTTCTCCAATCTCATGAAATGGTATATAAAATGGCATTACTCCATTGTTTGTAATTTGGTTTATGGCCTGAGCTGTGAAGCAATTTATTATATAAATGGAATTGCATTACCAAGCTATAAATGGGCACATGATTCCATCAAGTGATATTTATGAAAGCATCGACCGAGACTGTAGTAGGCCCCTTGAAATTAAATACAAATAGTCGGCTGACCAGATTCGCGTCTCGCGCTTGAGCGGGTGATTTGCTGACAGTATAAATACCAGCCTTGGCATTAAGACGAATGGTTCCAATAATTATAATATGAAATACAAATGTATGAGTACGTAATAGATATACCATGGCTTGTCCCCCTGTACGTGTAGATAATCCACGAGCTTTAGCGAGAGGATTATCTTACGTACAGGTGGACAAACATGGTATAACTATTTTATACCACCTACACCAGTGTAGACCTTGCACATCAATTGATATTTCATGCTAAAGTTGGTAAAGGTGATATAAATGTAGATCTTATTCTCGACTTAAAAATATTTTAAAGGCAATTGTGTACAATGACAAAAGAATCGAAACTGATTGTTCGACTCGCAACGCTCTGAAGCTAATTCAAACGGAGTCATTATCAGGTGGGTAAATTTGAACAGAAAGTAATTTGTTACTTTTTGAAAGAGTGTAGTGAAAACGTTTGGTGGTTATAGTCACTTCTGGTGTTATTTTTCATAATCTACCGACACATACATTTTTAAAGGCTCCTTTTTCATGACTGCGTCTCTGGAAATGCTCGCATTGACCACTTAACGGATCTACTTAATGATTTACTTAATAGATATTACAAATATTGACAAAATATGTGATTAAGTTGGCCAAAGAATTATATTTCTGTGCAAACTGATTGGTTATGAAGCACAGGAAGGGGCGGAGTAAAGTAGATGTATAGGTTACAGGTCATATATTACAATTAATAAAGGAATTAAGTGGGAACAAGCGCAGCGAGTGAACAACTTAATTTCTTTATAATTGTAATATATAGTATCTATGAACTACTTCGCCTTTGGAATTGGTCGCATTGGCCTCTTCGCGGATTTACTAAACGATTTACTTGATAGATATTGCAAATATTGACAAAATGTGTGTTTAAGTTGGCCAAAAATTTAAATTTCTGTGCAAACATATTGCAGTTTATACTTCCGATTGTAAATAGAAAAATGAGGATGCTTCAATGTTTTTCGTATAAAAGTATATTCCCCATCTTGACCCAACTTGAAGCACAGGAATAGGCGGAGTAAACTATAATCTGATCTACAGCTTTCTTGATCAAATATCTCAATACATTAAAACGAAGTGCATAATATATTATATGTCATCAAACTTTATCGGCTCACTATACGTATATTCTCCTACACTTAAATTGAACATCACATAAAATAGAAGACATACATGAGCCGTGACATGAGATTTCCAACAATGTGGCATTTTGACATGAATAGACTTAGACGAGCCTGTGCAGCCTGATTTTAAGCTTAGTAACCCCAAATGCTGTTCAATCATTAGCTTAACATTCATAGAATATTCAAGCGACTAGCAATTGCTCTGATCAGACTGCGCGTATGCACAGGCTGGTCTGAGCCTTTGCTGGTCGCACATACCCCATTGTTGGAAATCCCATATCGTGGCTCATATTTGTCTTACTAAATTTTATTTATTTTAGAAGACATATAAGCTTGAAATTATTTCCAAATCACTTGATATGTCCAATATTATTTCTTAAAAAGAATGTGATTCTGTTTTGTTTTTACATGATGGTAGGGGCCTGATGCTTTGGCTGTTGTCAGGCCCACCGGGCTTTGCCTGTTGGATTTCTTTTGCTCCGGTATTCAGTTTTATTTACTGTTGAGTCTTTATCTTTGCTTTATCTTCTTTTTATATCTTGCTTTAAATGTTCTAGGAGATGATGAATTGATAACTTAGGGGTCTTTCATGCAAACCAACATCTATGTGTCTTGATCCACATCTGAACTAAGGGTGAAGTTGGTGTACCGTTAAACCGGTTTAAGCCCTCCAGTTAAATATTTCTACTGACCGTTCCAAGGCGGTACTTCTTTTGTGGATCATTTATGTTATTTCTGTCTTGTTTTGTTATGCTTTCATGCGCGTCTGTTTGTTGATGCCTTGTGGTCACTTGCTGGGAAAGGGCTGACCTCTTGGCTCTCGTTTGTGATGTCTATTTGTGACGTTGGCACTTTCCCATTGGTATCCTGGGTCAGGTGCGGTGCTTGATTGTATCGATTCCTGATCTTTGCCCTCTTTCTTACTGCAACTGTAACGCATTAGAGCTTTAGAGGTTGTCTCAGCATACATAGTTTATTACCCTGATTTCTTTGAGGCAGTATCAGGAATATTGCAGAAAGAAAATTTAGTTTGACGTATTGCACAAATTTTCGACACATTGTGGAACTTCATATGAGCCGGTTTCCAGCATAAGGTACAGTTTAGCATGTGCGTACAGCGAAGATTCAAATCAGTATGCACATATGCAAAGTCTGCTCAGAGTCATAGTTTTCCGTCTGAAGAAATGTTGGACCCATGGCTTCCCATAGAGCGGCCATTGAAGACTATAACCGCGCAGTCTGATCATAGTCTTCGATGGGCACACTTTCCAACTTGTACCTTTTTGTATTTGTACCTTGTACAAGTCTGACGACATTGGCTTTCTCAATACAATGGCTAGTCCGTTAGGTGAGACCCTCAAAAATAAGTTTCGTTGCACCCCCCCCCCCCCCCCCTAGGTACCAAAATTGCTTTTTACCATTTTGTAGGTAATTTTATGCTGAAACCAATAGGCAATGTTTTCAACCTGACAACCTGTGCAGAAATTGGTTAAACAAGTATTTGCAGGGCAGGAGTAGGGTAAAATATTAACACAATAAAACAACCATACATAATTTTGATATGTATTTCTCTTTAAAGAGTTAATTAAACTATTCTAATAGGTATTCTGTATCATTCAAAAGCATAAATATTAAATTTAGCTGAGAATAATAAACAAATGCCACTAAGAGTCCTTGTTTTTTCTGTATATTAGCTATGTTACCATATTTATTCTCGTTTTCAAAAAAAAATTGCCTTCAAAAATTGTCTGCATAAAGAAGAAAGTATTCTCTTCGACCCCAATTTAAAATAACAGTATTAAAATTTTGACAAGAATGCATTAACTTCTTCTCCAAGTAATACCTGGGTCAAAGGCAATGCATTTTTACGTGAAAGCTTGTACGTTACGTAATAGATGTATGCAAAAAAGTGTCAGCTTAATATTGTTAACTTATCATTTTGCCTTAGAATATAACTGAAGCTAAACATAAAGCTAATAATTATTCCATAATTATTATAGCTAAGTGATAAAATGGTTGTCATAATGTTACATACGTTACATTATGAGGAGAGCAGTAATACATTATTTTAATAACAGGTTAAAAGTAATCTAAATTTTACTAATGAGTGCAATGTTCAACTCATTTTACTTCTAGGCTTTGCTAAAATCAATATTCCAATTCAAAACAGATCTTTATTTGAACAAAACCTTCACAACACTTCAGTCATTACATGATGTATGGCTTATCATGTTACATTATGTACTAGTCAATGTATACATACTTATAAATACTGATAAAGCCTCGCTAAAATGTATAACAGAGTTAAGCGCTGTGTATGTTAGACTTATAAAGTCTGATCAGATATGATTTTTTTATTCATATTGGTGTCTTTGAGCTTAATTTATCATTTCTTTCCAATACTTTATTTTTCTTGTGCTCTCTAATCAGACGACGTTTGGGTCAGCTTAAATTAAAATTCTGGACTGGAATGTTAGCATAAGATAAGATATGGAACGGTAGCCGTTGGTATGGATTCATAGGGACACTGATATCAGTCTATGTTTATTTTTGCCAAAACAACTTGCATGGGCATTTACAAAAGTCATTTTAAAACATCCTTGCATTTGTATAGCATAATATCATAATTATAACATATATAATAACAGTAATTTAATCATGCTTACATCCTTTTTCTCGCTAAATTTGAAGATTAGTTGCTCCAATACCATCATGTCATAGATTCCATCTGTCTCTCTCTTTTGATATGGTTCTAAGTGGAGCAAATTGGCTCAATTGGTAAAGCATTAGATTCGGAATCAAAGGGTTGCTAGTTTGGGACTCACCACCTGCGGAGTCACTGTATTCTATCCTTGAACAAGGTGCTTTATTTGCTGCTAAGTACTGGTTCAACCTAAGAAGACAGGAACCTTTCTAGATACAATTGAAAATTTGTTGACTGGGACTTTAAGCATACAAACAAGCAAAAATAGCTTCTCCGTCATAATTCAGTGTTATGTTATCATAAAGACTTACCATTTATATTTCACTTCTTATTGAAACAGATGCATATATTCTCTCTTATTTTGTAAGTGAAGCGTTATGATATACAAATACAAATAGATTACATGCAGATAGCATACCTGCATTATAAGGCAGTCCAAATGCTACATGTATTAATTTAGTGTTTTCTTTTGTAAATATGTGGTACCAGTCCATCTCAATAATTCATTGTACAGGCTTATCAGATAAATGCTTTGTAATGTGCGGTATGTTATATTATATATTTCTTTATAGCTGTTACAGATAGATTGTACAAACCATAAACTGAATATCTCAAATTAATGTTGCATTAAGTTTTCAAAATCAAAATATATAAGGGATGTGATAAAGGACACTTCGCTCGACGATTGGCGCTAGCTTAAAGTAGAGTTCATTTGGTAATGACAAAGCCCACAAAATGTGTACTGCCAGAACAAACACAACAAGAACATAATATTGGAATTCAACAGATTAAAACTCAGTTAATTTGGTAATGACAAAACCCACAAAATATGCATTGCCAGAACAAACACTACAAGAACATAATCTCGAAATTTGAGAGATTACCCGTTTACATATCGGCAAGTGAAATGGCATCTTTTTCCAAAGGGAGATAATAATAATTATAATGAAATAGAAATTTAATTGGCTAGCATAGAACTTCTGAATAGTAAAATCACACACAACATGAGTCAATGGAATGCCAACAGATGTATCCTATTCGTAACTATGTATATATTGCATTGTTACTGGCTTAAGAGCTATTTGTATGGGAACACACAGAGAAAAAACTTTAAAGATGCAACATTGCTCACCACAGTTATTTTCTTTTATTTTAAAATGATCCTTGAGTGGGTAAGAATCAGTATAATGATTTAGGCAGTACTATAACCACATTTCTGTCACAAGCATTAATACTTCAATGTCATAACAACATCAAATTGTGATAATGTATACAGCAAGTTATAAGTTAATCAAATTAGTGCATACAGCAGAACAAGGATACCAATGTATTTTAGATAAATGCCATTAGATGTAGTGTTCAAATATCGTAGAACATCCGACAATATGCGTCGAGATCATGATTTTGGTCATTTCATTATATGTAAATGTGATGTATGTAACATTAAAGAGTTAGTTTAAGTACTTGTAAATGAGGACATTTTAGGGAATTTGTAAATGGTATATCATAAGGGTACACATAAAATAAATATACTATGCACAATAAGTTTAGCAATTTCTTATGTTTCGCAATTTTTTTATGCGCATCTTTGTGCAGTGCCAATCAATTTCAATTGCAATGACGAGAACAGGATCTTAGGCAAATAAAACCACGAAATTTCAGACGCCATCTTTTAAATAGGCATTTGGAGAGAGCAGGAATTGCAGGAGGGGTTAGTAAGCAAAAATCACATCCGTTGTAAGTAATGCTAAAATGATAAGCTTGTGATTTTTCGTTTGGTGGTCTTTCATCTTCCTCATGCATCATACGCATATAAAAACTATTGGTTATGTGACAGATGTGATAGAGATTCCATGCTGAAAAAGGCAGCTGCCATCAATGACGTCAAAACGTAGTCATTATTTGATTAAACTTCTAATGTTAATTTGCATTTCAATTCAACAGAGTATCAGTTTACAAAGATATCATAGGCGTACAATGTAACTCATCTTATGGTTAATTAAAACCTTAAGCTACTGGAAAATGGTGCGGCACATTTGCGAGATAACGGTGACGTTAGATTTTATCTTTCGGCTCGTGCACTGTAGTAGTGAAGATGTTTCATCCAACAGTATTTGTCTGAATATGTTGGAAGGCATCAAGCAGTTTTACTTGCTAATGTGGTTCAAGAAAACCCGACTAGAAACATCGTTTAAAGGCGATAACGTAAAAGCATTAGTAAAAACGTCAAATTGTGAAAATTTGGTCCTTTATTTCTCTGAGAAAATTCAGGAAATTGTAGCATTTGCTATGCTTTTTTGGTTTTCAGTGATCAAACAATCGTTTGAAAATGGTTTTAGCTTCCCCCAATGATTAGAAATACCCACGATACCCACCAGTCTTAAAATTAAACGTCACTTTAGTACGGCCGCTGCGTTTGGTAATTCTGTATTTTTTTAAATGAAAAATCTTGTCAGATGATCGGTGCTTGTATCTTCATGACAGCAAATGAAACTTGAAATCTGATGTGGATGGGCTCACCCATACAAAACAATTGCTAAATTTATTGTGCATAGTATACATAATCTTACATGGCCAACCCATATCTACATGCACAGGTGTTTAAATAAATGATGTTTCAAACAATGACACCAGCCCCAAAGACTATGGAAAATCTTGGGTCTTCACGATGCATTACTATAACGTTTCTTGAATACTTTGCCAATAAACAAAGTATTGATAACATTTTATGAAGACAACACTAAACGAAAGCTGTTGTTCTCATACATGTACATCCATAATTGTTTTCTTGCCCAGTTGTGGTTTAGATGTGAATAAAATACAATAACTGTTAAACAAGTAACATGATCAATGTTGTCTACTGAAAAAGGCAAATGGTAACAGCAAACAGTAATAGTTCTCTATATTAGACACAGTGGGTATACGTTAAATTTGTTTAATCACCCAGTAATTGTTAATCCTTGACCATCCTAAGGTGGTAAGTTTGCTGTGGTTTTCTATGTCTGTCGTTTTGTTGTCAGTTTCTTCGCTATTTTCACCTATGTATCAAGATGATATTATAAAATTTAGTAAGGTTTAAGTAGCCGAGTGGCCACCTATTGGGAAAGGAGCTGACTTGGTTAAAATCCTCTTTGTGTTATGTCTATTTGCAATCTAAGTCCTATCCCATTTTGGTTTTGGTTCTGATTGAACCAGTTCCTGACCATCGCTTTCCTTTTACATTTTCTAGTATGACAGGCTAGCTGAGTTGAGTGTATGGTTGTGTTACAGAATAACAGATAATATTAAAATCTCAAAAATTCAAATATCCACTACATTTCCAATAACTGTCACGGTGTTTGTTAAGGAGTATCGGTTGTTTTGAATCAATGAGCTACATATACATATTATATATAAATGTTTTGTTACATAATACATTATCAAGGTTTGCTATGTAATCCAACGACTTAAGACTTGTCAAACTAGATAAATTGATGTTCATCATAGTTTGACACAATCTATCAAAATACTGCAAGTAAACAGTAATATTTCAATATAAGTAGATCAGGTAACGTATACAACAGAAACAGTATAAAAATACATTTCAAAGCTAAGTTTGTTCAGTAAAGTCAAATTACATAAGTCTTTAAAAGCTACTTCCTTAATTCAGCAAATTGATATCCATAATTTGACATTATATATCAAAATATTAACTATTGAACATAAGTAAGTAAGGTAACGTTAATAACAGCAACTGTTTTAAAGAAGATGTATCAATGCTATGGATTCATATATAATAAGGAAATACATGTATTTACTTTTATTTTGAAAGATTGCTCATTATAGTCAGGAAAAAAAAAAACAGAAAAAGACGCTTATTTAAGAAGGTACAGGCATTTTGTGAAGAAAAGGTTTTGAGATATCTATTAGGGGTATTTTGGTATGCTGAATCCAAAAACCAATGTTGGCAAGCTGAAAAATGGCGTCTTCACTGTCTAATTAGCATATTTCCAAGATGGCCGCCAAATCGAAGAAAAATCCATAAAAATCTGTAGAGTAACATGTTAAGGATGCCAAACTGGTACAAATCAATCTAAAAACATCTTCTCATGATTGGGCCTCTTCACTGACATTAATTTATGCATTTAGAGTTAAAAATATGACCAAGAGGTAATCAGGGGAGACAATTTGAGCAAAAAACATGTTTCTGACTTAGTTAAGGTTTTTCATGATAGTCCATGCATATTATCTGGCTCAAATGTGTCAGGAACGATTTCATCAAAATGAGATCTTTAAAAAAAATGCATCGCAGTTATATCACTATTGTTTGCAGGAAAATATGGCGATTTAAACAAAATTCTGTAAGGTTCAGCTTGGGAAGGGGGTTAATGCATTTTAAAGAAAGTGGGCCTGTACCTACAAATGACTCGTATCTCATCAGCAACTCAGCCTACACTATTAAACTTGCTAGCAAATTAAAGCTTAGTTATAGTACTTTCGTCTGATGGAATGGTCTGATATGTAGATTAGTAATATAATTTGGATAATGGGACCACTAAATACCAAAAATTGTTATTGTCTCTGAAAATAACCTATTTGGATTACATAAAATTGCATGGTGTACAAGGCAACCAATTGGGCATTGTAGCTGGGTCATTTGCTAGCATGCCCAAGATCGTCACTTGCGTGCCACACCTTTTTTCATGTTTTTTTTTCTCTTCCCCTAATTCAAGAAAAACAGCCTGTCAGTTACTGGCCAAACAAAATGCTCGCTAAATAGCAAAGAAAAACTGGCTGGAAAAATTTACCCTTCCCCCATAATGTGAAAATCCACAGTATGATTCTAAAGAGAGTGGGTGTACCTACAAAATGATTCGTATCTTAGCAGCGACTCATCCTAGACTGCCGACCCTGGTACCGAATTGAAGCCAAGACATAGCTTTTTTTTATTTAATGAGCTGATATGCAAATTTTCGTTTTTGCATATTCATGAGTATTAATAAAAAATAAAAAGAAAAGAAAATTCGTAGAAAAAATAAGGGGGTGTACCTATACACATTACCCATATGTCATTTGCTAGTTATCATAGACTATCAAACCGGGTACCAAATCAAAGCCTAGACCATGTACTTTTACCCAATGGTACGATATGCAAATAATCTAATTTGAATAGTCATGAATATTTATGAAAACATGCGAAATCCGAGGAAAATGGTAGAAAAAAGTAAGGAGAGCATGTACAACATTACCTAAATGTCAGCTGCTAACTTTTCTAGACTACCAAACTTGTTACCAAATAAAAGTTGAGACATTACACGTTAGCCCAGTAGTATGATATAAAAAGTATCTAATTTTCATATTCATGAATATTAATGAAAACATTAGAAATAAGAGAAAATTGTTAGAAACTTTAAAAGGGTTTACGTACAACATAACCCATATGTCAGCTGCTAACTATTGTAAACTTTCAAAGTTGGTACCAAATGAAAGGTGAGTCATAGTGCTTTAACACAATAGTCTGATATACAAATCTTATTTACATATTTTTGAATCTGAATGAAAACATTAAACAAGGAAAGACAAATTGCAGAAAAATTAAAATGGGTTTATCTACAAAATTACCTATATCTCATCTGCTAATTGTCCTAGACTAACAAGCTTGGTACCAAATAAATGCTAAGACATAGCATATTTTATGCCATGATTGGATATGCAAATAATTTTATGATTATATTGTTGAATATTAATTTGAATGTTAGAAATGAGAGAAAAATGGTAAAAAAATTAAGGGGGTGTACCTACAAAATTACTCATATCGTAGCTGCTAATATTCCTAGACTACCACACTTGGTACTGACTTAAAGCTAAGACATTTTACTTTACTCAATAGTCACTATATGAAATTATCCTTTTTTTAAATAAATTGATATTAATGTAAACATTAGAAATGAGAGAAAAACGTAGAAAAACTAGTGGGGGTCTACTTCTAAAATTACTCCTAGCTCATCTTTTAATTGTTCTAGACAATTAATCTTAGTATCAAATTAAGGCTGAGACATATTTTTTATTCAAATGGTCAGATATACATTCCTTTAACAAACATATTCATTGATATTGATGAAAACTATTGAAATCTTAAGAAAAATAGAAATCAAAAGGTTGTATCTTAAAAATACTCATTGATAAACAAATTTAATTTGCGTATCAAACAACACTAATATAGAACTTTTTCTGGACTTTAATTTAGGAACAAGTTTAGAAAGTAAGTGATTATGAAATCTAGGATAAATAGCAACTGAGATATGAGTAACTTTGTATGTACTTTCTATTAATTGTTCTCTAATTTATTCTCATTTCTAATATTTAATTAATATTCATTAATACAATTTAAGGTAATTTGCATATTGGACCTTAAAGTAAACATGCTATGAATTAGCATTAAATTGGCACTAAGGCTGGTGGTAAAGGATAGTAAGCAGCTAAGATGTAAATAAATTTGCATGTACACCCCCTTAATTTTTTACTATATTCTCTTATTTCTAATGTTTTCATTAATATTCATAAATATGCAAATTTGATAATTTGCCTATCTGAACATTGAATGAAAGTCCTATGTCTAAACATTCAGTTGGAACCAAGTTTAAAGTTTCGGATGAGTTGCTGCTGAGATATGAGTACTTTAGTGAGTGGCATCCCCATTCTTTAGAAGCGCATTATGTGTTGCCATGGAAACCATACGATTTCACATAGCTCAAATAGGTTTATTCTTGAGGGCAATATTTTTCCCCATTTAGGTGGTCTCCAAAAACGATTTGACACACATTAGAAGTTTTTCTGATGGTGCAAGGTTGGTCTAATTATACCCTAGGGTACTAAGGAATGTGCATGCTGTTACTTTTTATAGATACAATATGTACCATATATTTGGGCATGTACATTATGACATTTTAAAGCAAAACATTTGTTGATTATCAAAGTTTCTTTCTCATTTATTACTTGAAAAGCTGGTAGACAGTCCAAAATTGTGCTATGAATAAACTTAACATTTAAATAGCAGGATACTGAATAAGGCACGTTTATATATTATGATTTTATAGACCAAACAGACATTTATTACCATGAATACGGTACTATCGTGGAATTATTATGTAAATTGCCGCCAAAATCATGTACTCTAATTGTAAAAGGATCTTAGGACATAATACAAATGATTTTGGATTCAAAAACATTGTCAAAAAATAAAATATTTCAGTCATATGTGAAATTCCATGATTTTGGCGGCCATTTTGAAAATATGCAAATTAGGTCATTAAGACGTCATTTCTCAGCTTGCCAACATTGGTTTTTGGATTCAGCGTACCAAATTACCCCTAGTCAAGGTGTCAAAACCTTTTCTTCACAAAATGCCTGTACTTGTTAACTTTTCTGATTTTTTTTCCTGACTATTATGACTAAAGCTCTGCAAAGTTTCATGTTTGAAACAGGATCTTTGCAAACTATTCATACTGTTAATGTGCTATTTCAAAGCGTGACAAATGGTTTTCAGAGTGCGGTGGGGTTTGCACATGCTGTTGATAAATTATTTATCTATTCTAAATTCATGTATATGACATTATGAGTAAAACTCAGACATGATATTTCCAAACAGGGTATTTACGCTTTGTTTTGGAACAAGAAGAAGCAGAAAACAAGCACTTGGTAATTTACAAATCGTCTTTAACTAAAGGGAGAAAATTGTGAAATTGATGAAAGTTTCGCCCTCTTGGTGTGTCTTTGTTAGCTTATAATGCGTAAATGTTCCGCTGGATAAGCTATGTGCATAAATTTTAGCACAGACACGTATTTTACAAATTTCTTGAGTTGTTTATGAATATATTTGTGCCTAGGTGTCAATTACCCCACCCGCCAGTGGAAAGTATTATTGTTGTTTACAAAAATAAAGCAAAAATGCTGCTTCCAAGCCCTTGTAGGATATCTTTGATATATTTCTTGCGTATATTTACCATCATAACGGTAATTAAAAACTTTAAAAAAGAAAATACTTGAGGTTATTTATAATTGCTGTACACAAAATATGGGAAAACTTTTCGATAAACATACCTCTCTATTCACATGTTTACAAATAACTTCACAGGTTTACATCTTGACAACATCGTGCATCATATTCAGCACACTTTCAGCTTTAAAATGATATATTTGAGCCTTGGTACCTAGGGGTGCAACTAACTCCTTAATCATGCCACTTATTTTACTTCACCTAACGGACTATAGCTTAAATCAGACAGAATGCTTGATCATGATGATGGCCAGTTTAATGGATCTACACTGTATTCAAAACATGTGTCTACTGTCGCATAATTCACAAAAACTACTTGTGTCTATACGATATACAGCCGAAAAGAGCCATGGTCTACACGATATCCAGACCGATATTTTGAAACTCGTATATCATCATCAAAGGCGGTTTTTATTGGGCTTTCAGGAATAGAGGGTGAATTTCAAGCTGTGCTTATTGTATACTGAACAAAAGTGAAAACGCTACATTATATTATAGTAAAAGAGTCGCGATACTTTTTATAAAGCACAGTTATTTCCTTTCATTAACATTTCAAATGAGCGAACCGTTTGTGATGGATTTGCTGGAACACGTGTTCACTTCAATAGTTTTTGTCTTTTATATTACAAAATCATTATGCAACATTGTGCATACATTGTAATACGCAATCAGTATAATGTGCGTTTCTTTTGCTGTCTAGTTCTACATGTAGTATATATATATCATATAAGCCCTGCCAGTGATTGCAAGACGTTTAGGATGCTTGGCACTGTTTCATAGCCTATGTTATGTTCTAATGCCCGTCCAACAAGGAAATGCCATTATTTTCAATGGAATGGTACATGTATATAGATAATCAGTAGCAAACATCACAACGACTTATAGAAATAAAAGTAATTTATAACAACACACTTTGTAATTTTATTCACGTAAACAAAGCCCTGCCCCTTATGTAAATGACCTATTTTAAGCCTAAAAAAACCATTTTCGAAAGTGTATCACTTCCAAATGCAGAATCATTTTCATGAAATAATGCAATTTGTCTGCAGACACACTTCAGAGAATTACGTATATCAGCAATTCACCATCAATCATCTGCTTTGAATTTTAGCACACCTCTGCGACCTTAACCCATATTAGCCTAGCGTACTTTTGTGGGACATTGGCAAACAATGCAGAACCAGACCAGACGCCGCAAAACGCGGCGTCTGATCAGGTTCTGCACTGTTTGATTGCAGAAGTTTCTTTTAACATTTGACTAAAAATTAAAAATACCACCCTACAACCCTTAAAACGTAAATTGACTAGTCCAATTGATAGGAGTGGGAAATTTCATTCGGCTTAAATGGGTTAATGCATCAATATCAACTAGGTGAAAATGGTGAACCAGTCCAAAGTCAAGAGTTTTGTATTTTCATTCAAACAAACACAGTAAGGTCCAGTGACACTGACAAAATGCATGTTTAAGCCTCTGTCAGTTGCAATCCATGAGAGAAACAACATTTTACAGGCTGACTTACAGCTCTACCCTTGATATTTTAATAAAAATCCCCAAACCTCCTGTAAACTAAAAGGACCAGCCCGTGAGACTATTTGAGTAAGTCGGGCATGCGCTGATAGCCAACAGTGCTATCTCACATTGATTATATGTGTCTCCACTAGCTAAGGCTATTGCGAGATTGCTCGGACGTGCAGGCTCGTATAGGTCTTCGCTACTCGCATATACAATTGGTTCTGTAATACCGGAATCTAAATCAAGCTTATAGTATGGTCTAGAATTTATTTGTCTCACACCTTTGGCTTCACGACGTAGTTAATGCTTTCCGGACACATTACGCTGGACACTTGAGCTACTTTATGGCTAAATGGAAGCATTAACACGTTTTTGTTATCTCCTGTTTTGCCTTATAAGGCTTTCTTGGCTCATCTTAACCCATTTGTGCAAAATAAATTGAACTAGTTCAAATGAAACTGTTACGTATCACGTGTTAGTCCAGTTATTTCTTATATGTCTCACTGTACTAATCCATTTTCCTATAAAGTTTAATGTTCACAAACCTGTCTTAAGTGGCCACTCAAAAGAAGTAGACAAAACAAATATCTTAATGACATATGGTAGCTTAAGGAAGGTCGAAAGTATTACAGAATGCTCTACTTGAAGCATTCTTTTGCAACATACTAAGAAAGGCGGCAAAGATCAGGAATCGATACAATTATGTACGACACCTGACCCGGGATACCACATGGGAAAGTGACAAAAATACAATTAAACATCACAAACAAGAGCCAAGCGGTCAGTTCTTTCCCAGCAGGTGACCACAAGGCAGCAATGAATAGACGCGAAAGCATGACAAATACAAGACAAAAATAACACAAATGATACACAAAAGAAGTACCGCCTTGGAACGGTCAGTAAAAATATTTTACTGGGGGGTGAGGCTTAAACCAGTTTCAAGGGGCCAACCTCGCCCTTTATTCTGATGTGTACCAGGACACATTTTGGAAAGTGACAAAACAATACAAACACAACAACCAAGAGGTCAGCCCTTTCCCAGCAGGTGACCACAAGGCTACAAGGAACAGACAAGACAGTACACACACACACCAACATGAAGTATAACTAACAAAAACGATCCACAAAAGAAGCATCGCCTTGAAATGGTCAGTGGTACTTTTACTGGAGGGCTTAAACCGATTTCACGGCGCCAACCTCGCCCTTAGTTCAGATGTGGATCAAGACACAAACATTTTATCTTTTGCTGTGTAAACCATGCCAAATAAATATATACTCAAACAAAAAAAGAAACGTCCGATTTTCATGGTACTGTATCTTTCGATCCAGTTAAGATGTCGCGACAAAAATAAAACCAAAATGTTTATCAAATGTCGGACACACAATAATTGGTAATTGTTTGATTTTATCTTCTTATCTTGAAAGGTTATCGAACCTTATGTGCACACAGCTTTTTTCATTATCACCAGGAAGTTAATCATCAAAAGGTGACACATTTTACGCTAAATGGCAACCAGAAACGTCTGACGATTAAAAAACATCTAAAAAACCCAAGTTTACTCATTGAACGAGCGAAATTGCAGTTCAAAATCTTTAATTTACGAAATTAATTGAAATTACCTCCCTTTGAATTAAACAAATAACAATTTAAGAACTTCCAAATCTCCTTAACCTAACACCATTTTGAGACCGTTTTTGTTTTAATGTGTTGTGTTTGTTTATGCCGCCAATTACACAAAAGAGAACAACAAAATCTATGGCTGATGTCGGGCATCAAAGATTTAATAAATCTGTGTTTTATACCCCACCCCTTACTGCAAAATCATCAGAAAATTTTCATTATCAATTGTTTTGATGCTGATTAGTCTTAATTAATGTTGAAATGCTTGTGATAACGAACAAAAATCAAATTTGTCCGATTCTGTTGATTATCAAAATGCTTAATCAAAAATGAATTTTCTGAGTGTTATCTCGCACGTTTGTGATCGATGTTTTATGACGTCAGATTATGTTACATATTAATGGCTGTGGTCGTAAAAGCAATGCATACAGCTAGCAAGCATAACATCTTACTATAGAGTTTGTTCAGTGATGTTTAAATGTGCTTAAACGGTTCGGAATTATGATGGACACGCAAGCTATTGATGTGTCTTTTGATTTTAAGGGTACTCGTGTTCGCTGCTTTGTCAGCGGCTCTACCGATTATCAAATGAATTTCTTTTAGATGCAAAATGTTTCTAAATAATCACAGTTGGTAATGTGTAAATTTGAATGAAATGCGTTCATACATTTGGAACTGGCAGGCATTCAAGTCAAGCGGACATAACTTTATTGTTTCAGTATATATTTCTCACACTGGTTAAGCAGAGGGAAGCTAGGATAGCAAATAATAATGTTCTGTTTGCTGGAGTTGCTGCTCGTTACTGTATAAAAATGAGCCTTCCAGCAATGTGGCATCTTCACAAGTGTAGACTCATACGAGCCTTTGCAGCCTCCTCTAAAGCTTAGAAACTCCAAATTATGTTCAATCAGTAGCCTAGGAGTCATACAATATTCAAGCGACTAGCAAAAGCTCTGATCAGACTGCGCGAATGCGCAGGCTGGTCTGAGCCTTTGCTTGTCGCACATTCCACTTTGTTGGAAATCTCATGTTGCGGCTCAAATATGTATGCGAGTACCGCATTGGCGAGTCGCGAAGGCTTTACTCAGTCGACCCTGCGCAAATGCATAAGCAGAGCCTTCACTGCTTACATAAGCAACGCATGGATTCAAATAAGGACTCAGAGTAAACATAAGGCTAGCCCTGTTGAACCGTAAATTTCACGCTTCGTAGATTTCATGCCGTGACGAATTAGTACCTATGCCTCACATCGCATGAAGAATTGGTACCAATTCGTCACGGATTTCATACCAATATTTCTCAGGTGTGAGAGAAATGCGCACTTTTATGTAGCAATCATGCGAATTCCTTACATCGATTAAATACATCCCCGGCCAAAGCTGCTGCCTTTTACATTCGATTTCAATTCTTCTCACGCATATCATAGTTGGTAGCTGAAGACTTCTTCATGTGTGTGAGGACCTCACACACATGAATCGGTTACCATACCAGTTCTTCTCATGTGCAAGGAAATGGTACACATTCTTCATATGTAAGAGAAACTGGTACCAATTCTTCATATGTAATAATTCTTCAATAATCGATACCAATTATTAACATGAAGGATGAATTGGTACCAATTCTTCACATGTGAAATTATCAACATGAGAAGTTTGAGCACAAATTGTAGACCCCAAAATTATTGAAATTGACCAAATGTAAAAATGTGATGTATTTGCTGTTTGGCGGGTTTCCCTATTCATCCTAAATACTCGGATAGATATGTCTATGAATACGTGTCTGTGCAAACAGTGGAAACCGAGACCTGGTCTCAAGGTTATAAAACTTTTTCACGCTCAATTCAACTGAGCAAGAAATTTCAACTGCTCATAAATACTAAAATACCGAAAAATGAAGATGCGCCTTGCTCTAAGATGTATCATTCATCATGCTAATGAATTTTAAAATGCCAACAGTTGTTGGCATTTTAACATTTATGAGCAGGATAAATTTAGCTTAGCTGAGCACGGAAAAGTTTTATAGCCTCGGGGCCTGACCACTGCGGAACAAGAAGTCTGACTGGATGAAAATGTACACCACTTGCCATAACATAGATACTTCACTCTATCTGGTATATTCACATCTTACGAGCGCATCAGGTTTGAAAAGTTGAACTCATATTAGAAAAAATAGTTTGAGGAGTAGAGATTGTGTCCGAATTGTAGAGTAAATACTGTACATGTAACTCTTTGAATGCACGTTATTACGTTATTTTTGCATTTGTTTGTTTGTTTTGGGGGGTTTGATGGATTTTTTCGTGTGTGTGTGTGTGTGTGTGTGTGTGTGTGTGTGTGTGTGTGTGTGTGTGTGTGTGTGTGTGCGTGCGTGCGTATGTGCGTGCGTGCGTATGTTCGTTTTTGTCGTTTTGTGTATGTGTGTGTTTTTGTTTTGTTTTTTATCTTGTTTTTTTTAAAGTCACACTTTCAGAATGTCAGTTAGTTTGGACCAAACTGTTAGCATAGATTTCATGTATCAGTAGACGACAAAAGTCGTCACTAGCAGGATAAGAGTTAAAGTTATAAAGCTATCTATTACAAACAAATAAACTGGCATTTAACTTTGATAAGTAATACAGTTTTTCCAATCAATGTTTACTTTCTTTAACGAAAATAAGATAGCCCACAGTGTGGACCAGAAACAATGTCATGTACCACGTAGGACTGGTCGATTTCATTAACAGTATAATCACAGTATGATCCGTATCAGACCAAGAAAACCCGCGTGCAGATTCTTAAGCATACCACATTACTTTGAAATGAATTCTATTAAAAGAGCATAGGCACCTCTAGTGCGTGGTAATATCTTTGTCTTGTTTTATTGACCATACTGTAAGACGCCTTTTAGTTCGACGCGGCTGATCATTCATTTATTTCAAGCATTCATGATCTAAATATTTTGAAATGATCTAAAGGACACAATAATATTTACTGGAGAATATTTCATGAAATAATCTGGAATACTAAAAGGTTCTCTCTCTCTCTCTCTCTCTCTCTCTCTCTCTCTCTCTCTCTCTCTCTCTCTCTCTCTCTCTCTCTCTCTCTCTCTCTCTCTTATTATTGTTATTCTCATTATGTTTGACCACTGAATCAAAATTTCTATTGCTAAATATTTTATTATATCGTAGTGTTTTACTTTGTTCTATATTCACAGTATGTAAACTGAAATAAACATCCTGTACCCGTTCCTCCTAGCTCACGCCTTATAAACATGAATAACAGCACTCGTACGTAACCAGTAGTCGGAAAAATGCGTGTATTTAGGTACATGTACACGTTTCGATTTATAGTGTTAGCGATACAGACAATACACATTCGAACAAGGTAAGAAAAGCCATTTTATCTATTTTATTCCGTTTTATTCCATGATTTTAACGATTTCCTCCTTTGCATTTTGCTTTGTTAAAAAACGACTTGCTCACAATCAGAGCCGTTCTGTGTCGAAAACGAGCTTAAATGCCAGATTGCACGGTTTAAGTGGAATTCGCAATCACATGTATACATGATTACATGGTTGTAACTGTAACAGTTACTAAGATCTATGGAAAATAAATTTTAATAGGTGGACCCTCGGCATTACAGCTGTACAAACAACTCTCACATCACGATTTCCGACAACTGGTTACGCACGAGTGCTGTAATTCATAATGTATAAGGCGTGAGCTAGGAGGAATGGGTACAGGATGTTTATTTCAGTTTACATACTGTGATATTGTTCTGTCCTATATCATATTTGATTGGGATTTTCTATGACAGACACCGATTGTGCACTTTTAACGCCACCAGACCTGTAGGGCGAGTATGATAGGAGACTAGGGAAAACTTCGAGTTGCTAAGGCGAGATACATTTATACCACCCTTACCAAATTAAGCACAAAATACCTCGTGGTGTGCAAGCTCTACACTGATGTGGGTGGTAATAAATAGTAGAATGTTTACCATGTTTGTCCACCTGTACGAAAGATGATCCATTTACTAAAGCTCGTGAATTATCTCCACGTACAGGCGGTCAAGCCATGGTTTAACTATTACCTATACTCGCTATACTCGTTATTCGATTTTGTGGTTCTTTTTGTTGTTGATCTGTCTTGAGAATTTGATAAGTATCCAATAGGCGACCATGTAATCTGATTGTCAAGTGGTTTCTGGAGTCTAGAGAAACCACTTTATCATGAGTCTCCATACAATGGTATACATGTAATGCATGCTTTATGCGATGGACCAACATTTTAAAACCAAACCCATATAATATAGGGGTAAAGTCGGCCATATTCGGACAGACAGCTAAATCGGACAGCGACTTTGTTTGTTTCATAATTCAAATATTGCAATTAAAAATAAATTAATTAATCAAACAGTGAAAATCCTGATGAGACGGCTCATAAGAAGCCATCTCATCTGGATTTACACTGTTTGCAAATGTGTGTCCGAATTTACCTGATGTCCGAATTTACCCGACTTTACCCTAATCTGTTACAGGTCCTACAAAATAATGGCTACCAGAAATAATTTTATCCGAGAGAAAGGCGAAAACGATAAAGAGACGACGGAAAATAAAGCACTTCCAGGTAATTTTTAATAAACTGATAATGATAACAAGAAAAACATCAGTTCAGTTCATGGTTTAACTTTACGTAAAAACAATTGTACCATGACTTTGCCGCCTAACGTATTACAACCTTTATGCATGAACCTCATATTTAAGTCAAAAACTACTCTAAAAGACTTATAAGGCACGATTACAAACATAGTTTAAAACGTTTTATATAAAAAGCGTTTAGTTTAAAATGGTTTTACAGGTTTTGGCAACGATGAAAATAAATAAAATAGTTTCTCTTCATCACTAAGAGAATATTAAGCAGGACTAAAGGCATATGCCTGACTAAACATTTCGAGTTGCAGGGACAATTTAAAAGTGCATATGACTCGGATTCAACCATTTCATTGCAATTAAGCACATATGCTACTGAATACTTCCCATGTTACAAAATCTTCGCCCTAGACTCTGCTGTTGTTGGGGCACAAAAATGTTAAGCTGGCATGGAGGCTTTCTAACTACTGCAACGTATCATCAAGGAGAAACAATCTAATCATATTAACACATTATGACGAAAAAAAGAAAATGGCTTACGACTCACATATAGTTAGAGCTAAACAAAACATCAAGTTGAGCTACGGTGGGTCAAGCAATAGATAAGCATCAGGCACCAACGCACCGATTAAATCGTTACGTCAGAGCCGTCATTGAGTCTGAGGCCTGGCCCACCGTCGTGCAATTAAGGAGGAAACCATAGCTATAAACCGTGATTGGGTTTAAAACCAGGCATACAGACTATCACATGACATCCACGTTACATCCAACCCTTTTTTAACACTTCATAATATTTTTGAATTGATCACTTATATTAGGTTGTCCAACCAATCTTTTGAAATAAACTAAATCGCCATAAAATATAGGTTCTGATATGCCCTGTCGCAGAAGAGTTTTAGCCCAATGTTGTATTTAACTCTGAGTGTCTGTGGTAGAATTTAGAAAATGCTTTTTGAATTTTATGATACTTAATGTTGCAGTATCAACAGCTCTGGAAGGTCTGACGGCAGAAGAAGGTCCAGAATTTCAGGAGTTTCATAAAAGTTTAGGGTAAGTTCTCAAGACCTTGGTGTTATAACGTTTACCATTAACCCTTTAGGATGTCTTCAAGAAGGACAAGTCAGACAGGTCCCACCCTCGGGAGGGGATTAACTCTAGCCTTTGTTAGAATTAATGTAAGATTAATTGGATTGTCAGTGCTGCTGCTACTGGTACTGCTGCTGCTACTGCTGCTTCTGCTGCTGCTGCTGATGATGATGATGATGATGATGATGATGATGATGATGATGATGATGATGATGATGATGATGATGGTGATGATGATGATGATGATGATGATGATGATGATCCAAACTCCCATTGTGATGTAGTTCTTTGCATCGTCTCTAGTTGACAATCGATCGCTACAATTGGTCTGTGACCTGTGATTGTGGCATTATATAGAGGATCTTACATAAGTGCTCATGTTTTATTGAATTTATTAAACTAGTTGAGGAAAAGCAATAAAATGCGAGGCTTGTCGAGCATTTTATCGCTTTTTGCAGCGAGTTTAGTAAATTCAACAATACAGGAGTACGAATGTTATATTCTATTTGTAATATGAGATTGAAATTATGTTGAAATCTGTTAACCATTTGTGGTTTATCAATTTTAATTCATGGCGTTATTTCACTCCTTGAAGCGGGGTCATATGATAACTTGTTTTACTGTGCGTACATGAATTCAGTGAACAACGCTTTTTTGCGTTTATTTCGTTATGTGCGGACTGATCGCACAATGACCATCCGAATTTAATACATCTATAAACCGCCTAATTGGTGATATTTTTTTCGTTACAAAATGTATTGTCAAATGGGCTGTGATATGATGGAATTTGTCCTCATTTGAGCATCTGCATTTTTTAATTTACCCTAAATGCACCTTTGTACGGATCACTGCCTTTAGTTTACTATCGATGAATAATTATACGGTTTTATAAGACGAAGTAACGTGTAAGGAGAAGGGATTCTTATCATATCAAAATCAAATGCAAATTATGGCCATAGTTTGGGCGCACAGAATTTTGGCAAACGAGAAAATATTGAGGCCTTCCCAGTGGGTACCTGTCCGCTTGTTCCTATGAAATGAATGGCTGTGTTCCCCTGTTCCTCAATTTAAAATCTTGATTTTCTGTATTCCCTGCTCCTTCTTTGATCATCAGATTTTTATAAAAATCAAACTTGTTTTATTAAATAAATTGAACTTTCTATTTGTTTATTCCAAATACTGATTTGTTGACACCAGACAAGGCAAAACATGCATTCCGGGCAACTATAAGTGATAAGATAAAATATCACAGGGCTCACCCGTCAGGCGTGATATTCAAATGAAAAAAAGACTCATCCAATAAAAATAATGCTGAGGTCGGAAAGAGAAACTAGAGATGGGGTGGGAATGTTTGATTTGATTCTTTACGTCCCATCAACAATCTTTCAGTTAAACAGGGACGGGTCTTCCTGGGTTGAAGCAGTACTAAGCTAGGATAAATGTTTCTTGCTCAAGGACCACAACACAGTGACGCCGGTGAGGCTCGAACCCGCGGCCCCTCGGTCTTGAGTGAAGCACTCTACCACTGAGCCACTGTGCTCCCTAATGGGGTGGGAATGTGCTTGGAAATAGGTTGAACAATATATCAGCGAATGTCATATTTGTGTTTGGGGTCAACATGTTTTTGGGGTGACTGAGAACTAAATGTTCATGCGAAGTGCATCAGAAGCTATAAATAATGCACCAGTCATTTGTAACCAATGCTTCACCAAAGCCTCTGAGCAGGATGGGGATATAATGAGCTGTGTTTTTACTTTTACGTTGTCTCCACAATGCGGAGGAAATGTAGGGGTTTGATAGACCTAGACTAACATTGCTGTGCAGTATAATAACAGACTGCGGGGGATAACTGTCATGGTTTTGCCAGCTAGCTGCCCCCACAGTATGGTGGTTACTATGGGGAACTGCAGACACAAAGTCAAAGTCCTCGACATTCCTCTGAGCTGGGATGGTCACAAATGACTGGTGCATAAAGACGTAAGAAATTATGTGCACCAGTCATGTGTAGCCACGCACAAGTGGGGCAAATGCGCTGCTAGTACAAGGTCATAGCAGAGACGATGTAGAGTGCAATCAAATAATGTGATTCCCCTTAATATATCCGATGAACAGCCTCCTCATTATATTTGTTTTTAATATTATTATCTGTTGCACTTGAAATATTTGTCCTAGAGCTGTCAAGCAAGCAACACAGGCCACGACGCGAGAAAACCTGTCTTCTGGGTTTCCGACAAACCAGTCCCTTCGGCTAAACAGGCTAGATAGAAAATTGAAATTATTTCGCACGAGGCAAGCCTAGGGAAGGTTCTCAAAAAGCAGACAACAAAGTTGCTGATGAGACTGCGTGGATGCGCAGGCTGGTCTGGGCCTTTATTGTTACAAATCACCAGACTGGTTTTCTCAGTCGCGGTCGAATTGTTATATGTGTCATTTAACCATGGCACATATAATAAAACAAGATGCGAAATTTGATTATCGTGCAATATGAGAATTCAGACAGAATTGTAATTGTGCAGTCTCTTCAAAGCATTTTCAGTGAATATATAGACATACCAAGAGTTACATGTATCCCGCTGGTGACCATTTTCTTTATCATATACGAAAGTAAACATGGTATTCATTGAACTGTATAAACCACGTGTTACCCACATAAAATACACAGGGGGAAAATAAGGATTTTTTCTAAATCGAAAATGACTAAGTTATTTTATTTCACAAGAGATTCCAGACTTATTTACCTATCAAAAATATTCAAAACTGCAATTGTATATTAGGCGGTGTTTTATTATATGTATGTGCAAAATTCTGGTCCAAAATTTTATCATTCAAGACATTTTAAAAAAGAAAAACGTTGTTCACTGAATTTCTGTACGGACTATAGCAATGAACAGCTCTTTTGTTCCTTATATGAGCTCTTACCTTTAAATCATAGCATTCTTTTGCAGTATTGTAGGAAGTTTTACCAAACAAATGGTCAAGTTAGCCATTGACCAGCTGCGACCAGAATTTGAGAGAATGGCTGGTCGGGCTGCAGAGAAGGCAGTTGATTCGAAGATGATGAAGGTAAATAATTCATTTTATATTCCAAAATGGTATAATCTTTTTTAATCAAATGATAAAAGAAATGTCACCATAGGTTAAATAATAAATATTTACGTCAACACTAATAATAATCACACAATAACGCTTCAAGCACGCTTTTGTCCATGTCTTCCTATTTGTGCATACATGGCATTGTTTTGTTCTAACAAAGTTTCAATTTCCATAACATATACTTTGCTTAAAAAGTGTTTGAGCTTGCTAAATACTTTTTTTCTTTTCTTTTTGATAAACAGTAAAAAAACAAATAATAATAATAGTACATGTGTATACTATTTTTTTCTGATGTTTATTGGTATATAAATACCATTGAACTGCAAATATTTTGCAATCAAGCCGATGTTATTATACATTGATAAACTGCAGACAAACCAGCGTTTTTCCTATATATCACCTTCATGACTAGGTGAAAGAATTACAAGACGAACTCAATCGTAAAGAGAAAGAACTCCACCAACAGAAGCTCGACAAGAAGATACTACAATCAAAGCTTGACAAAGAAAGATCATCTGCCGCTAAAGGACAACAGGTAAGATAAACTCATATTATGAAGAAAACAGACGTAAATTATTATATGGCTTTTAGTTCTGTAAAGCCCCGATCCCACAGAGCTTGCGACCACGCTGTGCCATCTCTGTGACTGAAAAAAAAATGACAATCACAGAGATGTTGCAGATGTTGCATCAAGGTTTTACAAAGGTCGCCGATGAGTCGCCGATCAAAAACAGTTACCGCCAGTCTTTTGAGCATGCACAAAAGACTAGTCGCGACTGATTTCAACCGCCAACTAGTTGCAAAGGTTTTCTAAAAGTCGCTTATTAGTCGCCGACGAGTCGATGAGCAGTCGCCGATCGATCGCCAATCAGTCTCAGACCACTTTTTATGAATGCTTTGGCTCTGAAAATTCAGCAACTGTTCTGTGACTAATAGGCGACCAGTTGTCGACAAGTTGCAGTGCCACGCGGCTTCAACAGCAAGCTATCTTGACATCATTTCACCACAAACTTTGAAAGTGTTTGCATCATTGGACAGAGAAGTAGAAGAATGTTGAATTGTAACGATCTAATCTAGACCATATCAAAAAGAGTATTTGATATCTAAATTCAATGTCAGGCTTTAATCTTTTTTGCGCCAGTACATGGATTTCTGGAACCAGAGTTTTATGGCGACTTAGTGTATAGATAAAAGAAAATTATTGGCTCTGCTAATTTTTCAGTGCAGTTTCTTAAAATAATATCTAATTACAAAAATATTGTTTATAACATTGTAGTATTGCAACAGACTGCATGCTTGGTGGTCAACCTAATCACGGTTGTCAACTTTGCTTTGCTCTTAAATTGCATGCCAGCTGGTCAGCTCAGACTCTATGACGGTTCCGAAATAAAGACTTAACTATAGGTAAGAGGGTTAGGGTCTGATGTTGTGTCTGTAGTTGGGCCCACCAGGGTTTAACTGTTGGATTTCATTTACTCTGGTATGCAGATGTATGTACTGTTGAGTCCTTGCCTTGAGGTTATAAACGAGGTCATTCTCAGACTCAAAATAAAGTGCAATGATTGGCTGCTTGCTGACTCCTGTCCGCAAGCAGCCAATCATTGCGCTTTATTTTGAGTCTGAGACTGTACTCAAGTTTTATAACCTCGGGGACTGATCTTTGTTTCATCTCCTTTTTATATCTCAATGTGCTTGTACTAGGAGATGATACATCCATAAGTAAGGGATCTTGCATGTGATCCAAACATCTATCTGTCTTGATCCACATCAGAAATAAGGGTGAGGCTGGTACCGTCAAACATGTTTAAGCCCTCTAGTAATTTTCTCACTGACTGTTCCAATGCGGTGCTTCTTTTGTGGATTCTTTTTGTTACTTGTGTTTCGTGTCATACTTCCAAATTATACGCTGGGATATGAAACAACTTTATAGTACGCTGTTTTCGTGCATTGTACTTTTATAGGGATTAATGAAATCAATTTTATGATACACCCTATAACCTGAATATAATGCGTCAAATATATGTTTTAAGTTCAACTGAATTGGAAACTCCAAGCTCAACATATTAGGGTTCCTGTATAATCATGTGTACAGTTGAAAAAAATAGCAATACACACACTATATTTGGACATTTTCTTTAACACACATCTATAACCCAACTCATTCTAGTTTGTGTTTTATTTCTTTAAGACTGCAGGTGTTATCGAACAGAAAGAAAGAGAAATTAAACTTCTCGAGTCTGACATCAGCGGTTTGAAGGGAAAACTGAGAAAGAAAGCAGATGAACTTAAGAAAGAACGTGAGCGTGCAACTGTTGAAGAAAACAAACGTCTTGAGCTGGAAAGTAGTCTACAGACAGAGATTGACCGACTAAGGAAAGAGCTTGATAAAGTTAAAGGACATCTAGGTCAGATAAGGTCTGCAAAGAATGTAGGTGATGAAGAGACAAGGAAACTAAGAGAAAGGGAAAGACAGCTTAATGATGAAATTGATCAGCTGAAATCACAACAGAACAGCTCAAGACGTCGCAAATTTACGCATTAGTTGGATTATGACGTTTAAGAATCAACAATGTAGCAGCATTCGAATTTTGATTGTTTTGCAAGCTACATATAACTTATTTAAAGGTTACCATAATCCTGAAAACACATGGATAGTATTGTCTTTATTAAGATATTGAGGACTTATTTTATTTCGCACTGGATTTCGTGTGTTAAAGCTAATGGTAGCAGAAATGCTATGTGAACATTACCAGTTATATTGTTCTGAAATATTTAAAACTGTTCTGTTTAGTCGTAAATATTGGATATGTTCTGTATTCTCCTAGTATGTCAATCATTCAGAGAGAGAGAGAGAGAGAGAGAGATAATTTTGCTTATTTTTTTTTATACCTTACTGATGTATGTGACTTGTTTGACTGGGTAATATTTCATTCTTTTGTTGTAGTCTACTGGCTTTTCAAACTAAACTTTATCAAAAAAAAATTTCGGAAGACTCTCATAATGTCAAACGGTTTGGGTCCAGATCAGGAGCGACGTTCTGTCGGTGCTGCTTCAAGTCCAAATCGTTTACAAATATGATCAGTAGATGACAAACGTCGCCGCTACGTAGAATACACTGAAGGACTTTGAAAACGCAAAAAATCGAAATTCATATAATTAAGAACCTTTTAATGCATCAATTTTATTGAGATTTGGCAAAATTAAACATCAATATGTCAGCAAAACATGATTTAAATTTCATATCAAAATGATAAATAATTTTAGAGCAACCGTCTATCAACAGACAATACCCTTAGATCCTAAAACTGCAATTTGAAATTTGTCTAGAAATTGGGCAATATAAAGTTATTGTAATAAAATATTTTTATTAAAAATCTGACACAAATTACCCTTGGAGCCCTGCTTTTCGTCTGGCAGTGTTGGTAGCCAGCCAGAACGGATATCGTCAATGTTAATATCATCGATATAATCGACGTTAGTTGGCGTCTTAATGTTGGTCGCAATTCTTAGTTAGCCAGGCCTGTGTCGACCTTTATCTGTCCTAGTAGCCTTGTAACAATCTTTGAGACGCTGTATAGCTGATAGATGTCAATTAAAATATCTGGCGACGCCAGAAACACGCACCCCAGCTTTTAACATTCCAATTGTTCCAGATCCTTCATGTTCAGACACACGTGGCACGAAAACAAAGCTATAAAACTAAAGCTACTGTGTTTTTTATACTTGTATACCAACAAGCTATATGTGAAATGATAAAATATTTTGCTTCATTGATTCGCAGGGGCGCCACGTGCAAAAAATAGTAAATCACGGATGCGTAACTGGCGATGGTCATTGTCTATTAAACACCGGTATTAGGTATAGTTAGAGGCAGAGTGTCGTTTAACTTGTTAAAAAAAACAAAAAATGTTCTAGGTTAAAAAATACTAACTTTCATTTTTTGCATTTTTAAAGTCCTTCAGTGTATTGTGTCATTGGTAGATTGTGACATGGGTCATAATCATTGTTTACATGTATTCGTAACTGGTGCAAATAGCAGTAGAAGTAGTAAAGCAATGCGACAAGGGTACACAATACTAAATATTCATAAGTTTAATGGGAGAGCATTTACTTTACATTAGAGCCAAGTTGACGTCATTTGTGTCGTGTTTGATTAATAGTTGTGAATCATAGTCCTATTAAATGTAGATGGCTAAGGTGTTAAATTCTGGTACCAGATTGAAACCTCAAGATTGGTTTTGCCCCTTGGACCGCCTTGAAGAACTATCTACTTTAAGAAAAATGGTATTTCGTAGTATGTCGGTTGAAAGGGATATAATGTGGGATTGTGTTGGTAAACATATAGTAATTATTCATCCAAACTAACCGGCTAGGATGATGCTTTGAAATTGGGCAGGTTTGGTAAATTTTGTATGTAAAGTTTTCGAACAATGTGATAAAATGTTAACATAAGCGTCTATGAAAACCCTAATAGTGGAGTGCAACCACAACTATTGGTGTGAGGGGTTTGCCTAAAAGCATTTGGTACCTGTCGCATATGCACAGTAGCCTCCTTTAAACGTCCATGCTGACGTATCCTGTTGGTCAATAGATCTAAATTTTGGGTTGAGTCCTCATCTACATCCAAACTTTGTGTATGAGAGCAGCGAAGGGTCTGGCTGCTCTCATACACATTGTAGTTGGTACTATCGCATTGTCGACGAACGAATGCATAGGCGAACCTGCACTAGTGCGATAGCACCAACTACAATGTATCATGTGGTGTGTCATTTTCTATTTTATAACCATTTTTGCATATCTCTGTAGTATTGAAATGAAGATATACCATATACTAAATGTAACTGTCACAGATAATAACTGTAATTATAAACTTCCATATATATGAATACAGTACAACCTGTGTAAAACGGCCACTCAAAAGAGTTTAATGATAAAATTGGTAGCACAATGAAGGTCGAAAGTATTGCAGAATGCTCCCTTTGCAGCATTCTGCAATACGTTTGACCTGTATTAAGCGATAATTGGTCTTGAAAACCAATTTGTGGTCTTTCGAGAGTGGTCGTTTTACACAGGTTTTACTGTAGTCGAAAACGATCAATGAAAATACAGAAAACGTACTAAGAAGTTGAAATTCAGCTGGCTCTTTTTGTTAATACACACTTGTAACATGGTGGCGTGGTGATTGTTGGGTTAAAAAGTGACAAATTCTTAGGCCTTGAGCTGGCTATAATTCCCCCTCCCCCCCAGGAAGAATTTTGTACACTATGATTTTCTGAAACTACATTATATTAGACACAAAATAAAAGATGTTAGCCAGCCCTCTGAGAGTGGCAGCGTTAACGTGTAACATCACGTTATATACGTTACCCCCCCTGAAATAGCATAAAACGTCCCTGATAATGTCTAAACCATGATATGTTGTACATATTTGCATGCTGACACAGGTTTATGTACTTTTTATAACACAGTTACATATTTTAGTATTGATTTTAAAAATATCTCGAGTTATTACCGTTGTATACGTTACTTAGTGTTTCCTAAGTTATTTCCGAGTATCAGTATGGTATTTAATGAATATACCTGTATTAAATCTGTCACAGAATATAGTAAATCTATAAGGCTGCTACTTAAATGATTTAAAGTTCTTTATTATGTTCGCTTACACAATTTTTCAGGCCCATGTTACGTATGTTACCCTCAAAATAGCATTAAACATTCAAGTAAATGTCTCTAACAAGCCCTGTTTATACAAATTTGCATGCTGGCACAGGCTTATGTACTTCTTTTAACAATGTTTACCTAATTTAAGTATCCATTTAATAAATGCCTTGAGCTTTAACTGTTATGTGTGTTACCAAATGATACATATTTATTCTGAGTATTTGTATAGCAGTTGTTGACTATACATGTATAAAGTCTGTCAGAGGATTTAGAACATTTATAAGGCTGGAATAAATTGAAGTTTCTTATTAAATGGTGATCTAAACTATTATTATAATGTGAATTATCAACCTTTGCTGTTTGGTCACATAAACAGTAGATATCATGCATTCATAGCGGAAGTTCTGAAAGATGGTCACAGTGAAACAGCTCAATTCTTGGCAATATGTTATAATTCAGATGGTGTTGACACTGATTAGGGCTACAAGGAAAACACATTTTTATTGCATGTCAGGTCTATCTGTATGCCTTGTTCCCAATGTTAATTGCACACAATCACAACAACTACGCACAATATGTACCTGTGTGACTGATTACACTCATAAATTTGTCTGAAACACATCGCAGATGCGAAGAATCTCTTGAGCAAAATGGGTTAAGTGCGTTCCAATCATTGATTATTTGCTTGAGAAATGCTTTTGACATAACTTAAGGCAAGCAATAAACCCTGTGCCAAGTCAACGGAGGTATTATAGGCTTCAGCAGCTAGAACTTTGCTTCATACTACAGATGGAATGGTGTATTACTCATCACATCAGAGCTCAATATATTGAAACAACTCTTCAATGCACTGAAATCAAATATTCAATCTGCTCAGATGCAAAGTAGAACGAGTACTAGAGGCAGCTTCTTGCTTCACTAATCCTCTTAGTTCTAGTTTTGAAGACAATGAAGTGTACTTTTTGTCTTTCAGTGTTCCTGCTAAGCCTGGCATAGCTAAGGATCTTATTGAGGCTGATGAAATAGGCAGGAAAGCTATTGCAGACTTCATTGACTCACTTTTAGATGAAAATCTGTCTTTCACAACCCCATAAAATGCTATAATCTAATAAAGTTTTGAGGCTTGCAAGGTCAAGAAGAAATTGTCCAATTTACAGAACGTAATCAGCCAGTCTGTGGTCAGCATGACCTTCTTTCTATTGGACATAATGCTGACCTTGAGTTGACACTGTCGTACCTTCTGGGACCTGTACCATGGTTACTGTCAACTCCTGATAGAATTTCCTCCAAACTGACAAGTCCAAACTTCTGCATGGTTTGCAACCACACATTGAACCAACATTAGATTGGCCATGTAGTGCTGCACATAACTTTGATGGTAATACCGTGCTACAGAGCATAATAGCTTTTCCTGTCACCATCAAGGATCTGATGGAACCAGTATTCAACCAGGCACTAAAGGCATGGCTTGTTGGTTTTGTCACTGAAACATATATACAATGTATAAGCAGCAGTCTATAAAGTCTTACAAACATTCTCGCAGAGGATAACCTGGATGTTTTGTTCAACATTGGCCTATGCAACAACAGGTGCTCCTTCTGAATGTCAACAACATTGGCCAGAATATGGGGGAAGAGATCTACAGTCATACACTGTTTAACAGATTGTGACGCTACCAATGTGCCAATGTGTTAGTACCATGGAAAGGTTGTTCCTATCACACTGATAGAGAACCCCTCCCCACTAGTTCATCTACATTCTAAGCAGGGTAGGAAAACGAACAAAGAATTGCTCTAGGCATACATTAGTAACATGAAGCCCTAACATGTGCTATTTATGTAAATGTGGATAAGCTGCTGTATGACATGTCTCTGAAAAATGTACCAAAGCCTAATTTATATACTGACTATTTCAAATGGCATGAATATGAGCTTACTTCCAACTGCTTTTCTGTAAGCGCTTAAGATGTACATACAAAGATTGAACTATCAAGTATTTCCCATGAAAACAAGTGAGGCTTTCCAGATATGCCAAAAATGTGTGGAAAATAAATAAGAAGGAAATCGAGTACCTCTGGGTGAAAGAAAACTTGATTGTACCCTAACAAAAGAGCCACAGAATTATATTTCACATTTTGTGTGATATGGGGCTACCATGTTCAAAACTAAACAACTCAAACCTTATAAAAGATAGAAACAAAATATTTGCAGTTTCTAAAAGGTCAATAAACATTCTTTAATACAAAATGAATTAGTAAGCACATTCACATTTAAAAAACAATATTAACCTATATTAGTTTCATAATTCATTTATATAGGAATAATTAGAAAATATAACATACGTAACACTTTGGGGTGCATATTTGTTTTCAAAGGTCCATATCTGTGATGCAAAAATAGCTTACTTGGATGATTTAACCTATTTGGGAATCTTAACCTGATGGTTTGCACTTTTCAGAAGTCATGACGTTTACTAATATTATCAAAGATGTTGATGGGTAATATATGTAATTGGCTGTTACAAGGCAAAGGTGCCATTACCAGAGTGCTAGCATATTGCAAAATCCTTGCAAGATGACTCTGATAGAGGATTAATAAGCTGTATTGAAAAATTCTTTTAATCCTTGGATAATATACAAAGAGTAGATAGCTTGGTAAGAAACAGCTCTATAACGTCTACCTTATGGATTTTCTTTGATATTTTAAGTTGTTACTCACATATTGCACTGTATGTTACAAACTTTACATGAGTATTATGTTAACTATTCTTGATGTCTCTATAAAAGAAATGAGGGTTTATGGTAGTTTATGTTTTGACTTACTTCCTCAGCAAATGAGCCAAAGTAAAGAGAAGTACATAGACCTGTGTCAACATGCAAATAAGTACAAGCAGGTCGTGATGGAGACCTTATCTTGAACGTTAAGTGGTAATCGGAGAGAAACGTATGCAACCTGGGCTGTAAAATAGTGTAATATACCATCATAAGGAACTTCAATTCATTTGAATAGCAGCCTTATAGATTTGCTATGTTAACTGACGGATATAATGCATGTGTATTCAAAAACTGCCAAACTGATGCTTGGAAATAACATATGAAACACTAAGTAACATATACAACGGCAAAAACTCAAGACATTCATAAAATAAATGCTAAAATTATGTAACTGTGTTATAAGAAGTTCTTAAACCTGTGCCAGACTTTTAAAATAAGTGTGAATATGTCATGTTGGAGACATTATCAGGAAAATTTATTGTTATTTTGTGGGTAACGTACATAACATGATGTTACACGCTAACGAAGGCTAACATATTTGATTTTGTGGCTTATATAATGTAGTATCTGGAAATCATAGTGTACAAAATTCCCCCTGGGGGAGGGGGTACTATAGCCAGCGCAAGGCCTAGAGAATTACATTTGACATTTTTGTGTGATATTGGGCTACTATGGTCAACATCCAATAACACAAAAAGTATATAAGATAGAAAAGTAATGCTTGCAGTTTTGAAAAGGTCAATAAAAATTCTTTAATATAATACCAAATTAATGAACATAAACTGGTTTCAATAAATTTTAAGACAAACTATATAAGATCCATTTATAGTTTAAAAGGGGGTACAATGAAAAAAATGTAACATACACAACATCGGGGGTGACTATATTTGTTTTCAAATGTCAATATCTGTGGCCCAGTAACCGCTTAGGTAGAAGATATAACCAATTTGGAAATCTTACCTTATCTTTTGCACTTTTCTGAAGTCTTAAAAAGAAAGTTAAGTATCAAATATTGTGTAGGGTAACGTACATAACAGGCTGTTACAGCTTAACGCTGCCATTGTCAGAGGGCTAACATGTTGCGAAATCTTTGCAAGACATTGGGCTTTAAGAAAAATATGGTCTACAAACTTCCCCCTGGGGGGAGGTAAACCATATTCAGCCAGTGGCCTTTCTTGCATGGATGAGGATCGAACAACACTTTTTTGCATATCCCTTTCGAGTGGCTAAGTACATGTAAATAACTTGTTTCTAACTGAGTAATTGTTTATCTTTTTAAACAGTCCAAAATAATGCGTATTTATCTGAATTTGTCCTTAGACAGTTCCGTTAAAACACCTTATCTAGCCTTATTGTGCATTTAGACATTCCTTAAAAAATTAGAGTCACGCTAAAATGTACATTAACACATTATACGCCTACGGGAGATCCATCCAATTCTGTTCAAGAATATGTTACTGCTTCCAGTAGAGGTCCTAAGAAGGCTCACGTACATGTAATAATGCGGACGACGGAATATATTTCTATTTAGTATCTAACTGCACAGGCTGACTATCTGTTTTATCTGACGAAAATGCCACGCCATGTACATTAGCAGTTCGGGTCATGGCATCTCCGCGTTTCAGTTCAAAGATAAGGGCGGCATGACTTGGCCGCGACGCGACAAAACCTGTCTTCGGGGTTTCCGACATTACAAGACTCAAAACAGTCTCCTCAGCTACAGAGATTAGCTAGAAAAATAAAATCTCGCTTGTAGCAAGCTTAAATATGGTACTTCACAAAAAGCGAATAGCAAAGGCGCTGATCAGACTGCGCGGATGCGCAGGCTGGTCTGCGCCTGTGTTGTTCGCAAACCCCCGAAGACAGGTTTTCTCACGTCGAGGCCCATGTAATCTTAACAAGGAAGAAAGACAAAGTTAGGATTAGTTTGCATCAGAATGGATCTCAATAAAGTTCTGATTTTCTTGGTTTTACATTTTACATACTCCGTCGTGGTGAGTACCACCATATACGAAAATGCTTCATATTTAAAAGAAAGTGAGTATGACCGGGAAATCCCACAATCAGACACTGCAGACCAACCCGCGGCATCGTGAGGAAGAGCCGCAGAACCCTACGGTCACTTGACATCAGGCAGACAAGTAAAGCAAAGCAACCACCTCTCTCTCTCTCTTACTTAGCAAGATGATTGACAAACTAGAAACACAGTATGTAAACTGAAATAAACATCCTGTACCATTCCTCCTAGCTCTAGCCTTATAAACATGAATAACAGCACTCGTGCGTAACCAGTAGTCGGAAAAATGCGTGTATTTAGGTGCATGTACACGTTTCGATTTATGTTGTTAGCGATACGGACAATACACATTCGAACAAGGTAAGAAAAGCCATTTTATCTATTTTAGTCCGTTTTATTCCATGATTTTAACGGTTTCCTCCTTTGCATTTTGCTTTGTTAAAAAACGACTTGCTCACAATCAGAGCCGTTCTTTGTCGAAAACGAGCTTAAATGCCAGTTTACATGGTTTAAGTGGAATTGGCAATCACATGTGTACATGATTACATGGTTGTAACTGTAACAGTTGCTAAAGATCTATGGAAAAATGAGTTTTAATAGGTGGGCCCTCGCAATTACAGCTGTACCAACAACTCTCACATCACGATTTCCGACAACTGGTTACGCACGAGTGCTGTAGTTCATAATGTATAAGGCGAGAGCTAGGAGGAACGGGTACAGGATGTTTATTTCAGTTTACATACTGTGAGAAAGGAAACTAAGTACGGCATAACAAAACACGGACCAAATACAGAACCCCACAAACAATGGGAGTAACAATAAACAATGAATTAACAACAACAGAACCACCGCCTTATAACGGAATTAACTGTACTTCTGATTAATGACCTTTAGGTCTTTCTATTTCAAAAGATTGGTGCAAATGCGTAAAACGGGCCAGTCGGGCTGGAACATCTGCGTACATGTATGTCAAAGCTTTTATAGTAAAATTTTTAATGTAAATAAATGCCTGAAATCCTTTTTTTCTAGAACAACATATCAACCATTTTAAATACAGTCACGCTTTAAAACTTTTGGTTTATCTGTACTGGCTATACCAGCGCCCTAGATTCTGCCGTTGCCACGACACAAAATGTGTTTAGCTCCCGTTTGGCATTTTAGCTAATCTAATGTATCATCGCAGGAAAACAATAAAATCAATCGACATACTGTGATGAAACAAAGAGAAGGGTTCGCAACTCACCGATACTCAGAGCTAATGAAAACCCCTAGTTGGGCCACGGTGGGCCCAGTCATAGACAAACATCAGACACTGACCCACCGATGAAAGTTTTAGGTCAGGGTTGTCATTAAGCCTGAGGCCTGAATCGTACAATCATAGAGGAAACCATAGCTGTAAACCGTTTGGGGTTTATAACCAGACATGCAGACTGTCGCATAATATTTATGCTACATGTATATACCACTCTTTATACTACTTGATGATCTTCTTTGAACCGATAAGGAAAAGAAGGTATATATTTGTCTTTTTATCCACATCTGAACTAAGGGTTAGGTTGGCGCTATGAAACTGGTTTAAGCCCTCCAGTAAAATATTTTTACTGACCGTTCCAAGGCGGTACTTCTTTTGTGGATCATTTGTGTTATTCATAGCTTGTGTCTGCCATGCATTCGCGTCTGTTCATTGCTGCCTTGTGGTCACCTGCTGGGAATGGGCTGACCTCTTGGCTCTTGATTGTGGTGTCTAACCGTGAGCTTGTCACTTTCCCATGTGGTATCCTGGGTCAGGTGTGGTACTTGATTGTATCCATTCCTGAGCTTTGCCGCATAAAATTTTCTTACTTTCCAACGATTCTTTGAATTTATGAACTAGATCGCCACAATATACTGGCTCTCATATGTCCTGTTGCAGACAAGTTTTCCAGCCAACTCTGTATTTATCATCAACTCTGGGTGTTTAGGTTTATATTTTAAAGTATGTGAACCCTGTGAAATGAAAATACAAAACTTAACTTTTCTGATTTCTCCATGAGCGGCTCCAGAGGGGGGCTAACCTTCCAGAAAGCGAATAGTAAATTAATTTTCGTCGTATGCAACAAAATCATTTGTGGGAGGGGGGGGGGGGTCGAGGTCCAAATATCAAGTTGGAAAATTACATCGGTCGATTATTTGATAGTAAGTACATGTACATGTTAAAGCAACACTGTTCATTAAAAGAACATTTAACATTTAAGAGCATACAAAAATTGGATGCCAAAAAGCTCCCACATTTAATGAACTGTTCTTTACTTGTATATGAGTTGCTTGTCATTTTATATTACTCGGTAAATATGGTCTCGATCTTCAAAGTTTCAAGCTATTTTCCTATCACTAAGGCCAAATAAAAAATACCTGTGTTTAGGTAACCCGACCCTACCTAAACTTACTGCTGATACCTTATGTACCTATGATTTTTTCAGGTTTTACCTTTCAAACTGCATAAAATTATATTTATTTTCCAGGAAAAAAATACAAATAAAAAAATGTGTGTACCTACACTTACGCCCGCGTATTTGTCCTGCGAATTCGCGTTTCATGTGCGTTTCCAACGCATTGTACGTGCGTTGAGTTTAAATTGCGTATGAAACGCGAATCAACGTATTTCGAAACTCATGAATATTCATTAGCAGCCCTCTAACGTGTTTCAACGATAAAATATGCGTTTCATCCTTTAGCCAATCAAATCGTTTTGTTACAACGCAGTAAAGCGTAAACCAATCAAAATTGAGTTGACCTTGCTCAATGTTTACATTGTTATTCACGGTTTAACTTTGCTTTGAACATTTCTGATAAGACTTGCAAATCTCAATTCACGTTTCCTTTGAGTTTTAAAGCCCAGTTCGAATAAAATATCTCACTCCATTCATTGATCAATATTTTTAGCCAACTATCACGACTTTTCAGTGGAGAAATGAATGGAGTTACTCAAGGCCGAAAAATGAATATATAACAGTAAAATCACATCGATATTCATCAGATATAGATCTATAATTAGTCTCTTTTAGTGCCCAATGTAAAATATTTTTTCTTAAAACAACGACATGAAGCAAATGAATTGAAAATATGTCACACTGCATTCAATTTTGTTTCTTGGGATTCGCATCAAACAATTTCGAACTTTCAGATTGGGCCAACTAAGATTAGATGCAAACTCTCCTTGTTAAGTAAAATAATCAAGCCAAACTCACTTGTTGACATTCTAACTGAATAGATCTCTCTCAAAAGAAAAAAAGAAGGCACTCAAAAGCAATTGCATGTGCCCAGGCTTCACCTGATCAGTCCTAAAATAAAAGTACAGCAGTATATCCAGTTCTGCCCATCTATCCTGCTCAGGAGGTAGAAACTGACACCGCTTAAACAACCTGTACCCCTGCTCGACAGTGCCAAGGAGGTAGGTTCAGACCCCATTTAAACAGCCTGCACCACAGTGCCCGGGAGGTAGGTGCCGACACCGCTTAAACAGCCCGCAACCTTGCAGCACATTGCCCGGCAGGTAGGTTCCAACACTGCTTAAACAGCCTGCATCACAGTGACGGCAGGTAGATTCCGACATGGCTTAAACAGCTGCACTCCTGCAGCACAGTGCCGGCAAATAGGTTGCAACACTGCTAAAACAGCTACACCCCTGCAGCACAGTGCCTGGCAGGTAGGTTCCGACACTGCTTAAACAGCTGCACCCCTGCAACACAGTGCCAGCAGATAGGTTTCGACACCGCTCAAACAGCTGCACCTCTGCAACACAGTGCCGGCAGATAGGTTTGGACACCACTTAAACAGCTGCACCCCTGCAACAGTGCCGGCAGATAGGTTTCAACACCGCTTAAACAGCTGCATCCCTGCAGCACAGTGCGGGCAGATAGGTTGCGACATCGCTTAAACAGCTGCAGCATAGGGCCGGCAAATAGGTTGTGACACTGCTTTAACAGCTACACCCCTGCAGCCCAGTGCCTGGCAGGTAGGTTCTGACACCCCTTAAACAGCTGCACCTCTTCAACACATTGCCGGCAGATAGGTTTCGACACCACTTAAACAGCTGAACCTCTGCAACACAGTGCCGGCAGATAGGTTTCGACACCACTTAAACAGCTACATCTCTGCAACACAGTCCCGGCAGATAGGTTTCGACACCACTCAAACAGCTGCACCCCTGCAGCACAGTGCCCGGCAGATAGGTTGGGACACCGCTTAAACAGCTGCACCTCTGCAACACAGTGCCGGCAGATAGGTTTTGACACCGCTTAAACAGCTGCACCTCTGCAACACAGTGCCCGCAGGTAGGTTTCGACACCACTTAAACAGCTGCACCCCTGCAGCACAGTGCGGCAGATTTCAACCACACTTTAACAGCTGCACTTCTGCAACACAGTCCGGCAGATAGGTTTTGACACCACTTAAACAGCTGCACCCCTGCAGCAAAGTGCCCGCAGGTAGGTTTCGACACCACTTAAACAGCTGCACCCCTGCAGCACAGTGCGGCAGATAGGTTGCGACACCGCTTAAACAGCTGCACCTCTGCAGCACAGTGCCCGCAGATAGGTTTCGACACCACTTAAACAGCTGCACCCCTGCAGCACAGTGCCAGCAGATAGGTTTTGACACCGCTTAAAAAGCTGAACCCCTGCAAAATAGTCCTGGCAGATAGGTTTCGACACCACTTAAACAGCTGCACCCCTGCAGCACAGTGCCGGCAGATAGGTTGTGACACCACTTAAACAGCTGCACCCCTGCAGCACAGTGCCCAGCAGTTAGGTTGCAACACCACTTAAACAGCTGCACCCCTGCTGTACAGTGCCCGGCAGATAGGTTCTGACACTGTTTAAACAGCCTTCTCTCTCTCTCTCTTTCTCTCTCTCTCTCTCTCTCTCTCTCTCTCTGAAACAGTGCCTTCTGTGAGGCTTTGACCCGGAGCCTCATCAACTGAAGACCCTAATTTAATCGAGCCAGTAAGAAGAGATTGATCGATAAAGACTTCAAGCTAATTATTTGATCAAAATGCAGCAGGTTCAGGTTCTGAAAGCTGATCCCATGGCCTGATAACACAGAATTACGGACCTGTTTGATATGGTTGGACTAAACACGATGAACTGGACCACATATTTGAATTGTAACCGATGTTAAACAAATGTCATGGGATGTGAAGTCAGCTGACATGAAATATCTCGCAACGATGGCCATAAATGAGTGAGTGCCATTGACGCAAAAAAAGAAACGATAAACAAAGCATTTTGTGGGATAATGTTTTCGCTGTTTTCTTGGTTTCAATAATAAAATTATCATTGATTTACATGGCAACGCAATTGAACCTTTTTGATTGGCTGTTCAACAATGCGTTTCAACGTGAATTGTACGTTGAACTGCGTTGCTATACTTGGGTTATTGATTGGTTAACAGGTAAATGCGTTGCACTGCAGTTCAACCCGTATCGAAGGTGGGCTTTGATTGGATTTTCGAAATTCGCGTTGGAAAACTAATGCGTATTACGTGCGTTTTCAATGCGTTTTCAACGCGAATTCGACAAGGACAAATAGATGGGCGGTAGTGTACCCTACCTTTTCGGACCTGTTACCCGAAACACTCTTATTTTTTTTATTTGGCCTAACGTTACTTATGCTGTCCTGATTGCTATCACATGCCCCAGGGCTGATTCACTTATTTTTGCAAACAAATTCAAATTCCCCTTCCAATAAGAGCATATTTTTGCAATAATCTTGCCCGCAATTAGGATTGTATATGCCTTCCACCACTCTACCACAATGTACTTTCTATCCCTGTTTCACCATTCGGGCTATTTACCTGCTCTGAATCTGAATCTGCCGGGTACTCCAAACACCTCTAGTGAGTATTACATGGAGTGCGCAGCGTGGGCAAATGACGGTTTCGAAAAAAAAAGAAATAAAATCAAAAACAATTTTTGTTCTCAAGTTTTTAGAATTTTGTTATTTTCTGGTTTTTGAGCTGATAAATCAACATGACTGTGTAGAAGAACAAGAGGAAGGCATCATGAATGGTGATTATATAATGGGTAATGAAAATGTTTAATGAGGTTGAAATTGATGAATATGAGGATGATGAGTTTTTGTCAGTTTTTTAAAGAGTTTTGAGGAGCCCTGCTCGGAATGATCCGAGGTCAGGACTGTTACAAAGGTCAGGTGGGAGATTGTTCCAAAGTTTAGCAGTTCTGGGAAAAAATGAGTATCTATGTATGTTTATCCTAGATCGAGGAAATGTATATCTGGATCTCATGGATGGCTGAATATTGCCTGGAAATGGAATATTAACTAAGTGATGCTTGATTTTATAAAACATAGTGAGAGATGAAATTTGTCTGCGTTTCTCAAGTGTTGGAAGGTTAAGCTTATATAACATATTACTTACACTACTAGTGAAGCTATAATCATTGAATATGTATCTTATGGCCCTGTGTTGGATCATTTCAATTTTGTTTATGTATTTTTTCTGCCAGGGGTCCCATACAGAGGCCGCATATTCAACTAAGGGACGGACGTATGTCTTGTTTGCTGACTCTTTTAGTTTAGGGTTATTGGTCTGGATGTTGCGTTTAATGAATTTTAATGAGTTATTGGTTTTCATTGTGATTTGGTTGATGTGCTTCGCCCACGAAGGTCATTTTGTGAACAGTAATGAACAAAATATTGCCCTTTCCAATATTTGTAAATTTTGGCAGCCATTTTTTTCCGCCATCTTGATATTTCCAAATACGCAATAATGCCACGGTACATGTACATGTAGCATATATATATATATTTAAGTCAGATTCTTCAAATACAGTGCATTAAACTATCAGAATCAGTTTAGAAAAAAACAATTCCTGATGGATAGGGAGCGCAGTGGCTCAGTGGTAGAGTGCTTGACTCGAGACCGAGAGGCCGCGGGTTCGAGCCTCACTGGTGTCACTGCGTTGTGGTCCTTGAGCAAGACACATTTATCCTAGCTTAGTACTAGTTCAACCCAGGAAGACCCGTCCCTGTTTAACTAAAAGATTGTTGATGGGACGTAAAGAATCAAATTAAACAAACAAACCAGTTTCTGATGGGTATTTTATCTACATGTATTTCACTTCTACATGTTGATCTTGTCGTAGTAGCAAAATTTTCCCAACCTGAAGTATTCATGTTTGCTAATATCTAAGGACCTCGGACAGCCTTAATGAAGGATTGCCCATAAAAATGACCAGAGAAAAGTTTCAAAGAAAACGATATTTTTTATGAAAAAGATAGTAGGTTCAACCCTCGACTTATCCACAAAAGCAGTTTTCTCATTGGACAAGTACCAATTGAAAAATATGGGTTGAAAACTCTGTTTTTGCTATTCAACATATAGAAAATAGAAAACGTTTTACTGAAGTGCTTCCCCCCCCCCCCCCCCCCCCCCCGTGACCAAACTAATCCTTTTGCATACAGTTGTAGTTTTACATTTCACACATCATATAAAATCGGCATGATTGGTCACGGGGAGGAACGTTGTCAAAAACACTTTATTATAAAAACTTATTAGAAACTTATTTTGTAAAGACCTGTAGGTAAATATCAATTTGCAATGGCATGTATCAGGGCTTTAGTTATTAATGCTTACAAAGTAATTAATTGTCTCATTTCTCAACCAAAACATATGTTTTGGGTTCTCAAAAGAACCGTCTCAATGAGACGGTTCTTTTAAGCACCACATAATAGATTAAATCTGATGTGTAAGAAAATATTAACGATTTTACGCTCAAAGACTGTGTTTATCTAGACTATGATTTATACAGTATGCAGATATGATACACCTCAGTGCACAAGTCAAACTGGTTGACTTTGAACATTACAGGTAATAGTCAAAAGTAATTGACAGCACACTTCTATAGATGAAAAAATAAAATCTTCTAAACCCGAATTTTATGCAAACGCATCCCTTTCTTCTCAAGTTTTATGCCGCAAACATAATATTTACATGTATTTAGGTGAATATTCGACGAAACTTTGAATTTCTGTGAAATGAAATTTGGTCACAAAAAATACCCCCACCCCCTAAACCCTAGAGTCCTGGCATAATTATGCAATATTTTCAAAATATTTTTATTTTTCTAGATGCATTAAATATAAGGGTTTGATTTAAGCACAAAACTATAGTTGTCAGTTATGCATTATCCTAGCCACAGGCTGTCAAAATTTGGGCAGATTGAAGGTCCTTTGCACCTCCTGTTTTCCTCTTCCATGTAATTGGGTTTGATATCAATTTGAAGAGTGGCCCGTTTTTACCGTCCGACACCAATCCACAATTCGTTAGAGGAATTTAAGAGATTGCGCCTTGGGCTACTATCGGCTACATTTGAATGGCCTTTCGCTGATGGGCCGCTAGTGGCCACGTATTATATGCTCCTTGATTGAAAACATTTGGTAATGTTTAAGAAATCTAGAGAAAAATCATAGATTAGAAAAAAAAGACAATTGATAATGAGTGCGAAGCCCGAGCTGTTCCGTGCAAACTGTAATGGAAACGTTTAAAAAACGTACCGTATTTGAGTGCTAATCCCTAGCTATTCCGTGTCAGCTATAGCGAAAACGTTTAAATAACGTAGCGATTTTGGTTTAAACATATTTTATTTGTATACTTTGTACATAGAACAACATATAAAGACATACAAAAATATACAGTATACAAATGGGATTCAGAAGAAAGTCTTCAGACTTATACGAATCTGTATCCCATTTAAGATATCAATTTTACTCATTTTATCGAGATTTAGAGAGAAAACCATATCTGTACCAATGCTAATTTTGGTACTCAAATGTACTACGAGAGTTTGGAAACTTTTCAATTAGAAGTAATATAGCAAGAGGCTCCACGGGGATGGAACATTTCATTTTTTAACTTTTAAACAGATTATAAGTGTTTAATAATTCGTGAATCTCAAGGTCAAAGAGTAGTTACTTGAAGGCAATTTATTGGAATCGTTTAGTCCTTAATATATACTCCTGTATGATGATAAAGAGCTGCCTATTTGTCTCGTCAGATAGATCTGTGACTCCGTATAAAAGAGCATTTAAAGTTGGTTTGCATAATTGAGATATTGATTGCATCATTGCCTGGCGCAAGTTATTAAATCTATTACATTCAAACAAGTAGTGTTTGGTAGTTTCAGGTCTACCACAAATACAAAGCGGGCTGTCAATGATGTTTTTTGAATATAGATGGTGATTAAGAGAGCTACAATCCATCCTCAGTCGAGAATGATAGATTTGACCAATGCGCTTGCCATCTAGATAGAAGAGAGGGACACCGATTAGGGTAGAATTAAGACTGCGTTTAAAAGAGCTAATACTTGGTGCATTTTTAGTAGTATGGGGCAGTTCATTCCAATCGCGTACTACTGAAGGAAGAAAGGAATTGTAATACAACTGAGTATTTGAGCGTATGTATTTGTAATCAGATGCATTCCGGAGACTATATGCTGTATTATTTCCAACAGTAGGGGGTACAAGTGAAGACAAGTAGTCAGGACATATTCCATTTATCATTTTGTAGAATAGTATTTGTTTATGTTTTTTTCTTCGACAAGAGAGAGTATCCCACCCAACTTCTTTTAATATTTTGTCTATTGAAACTAGCTTAGTGGCACCACTGACAATACGTGCAGCTTCATGTTGTATTTTTTCTAGTTCATTTGCCTCGTATTGCGTACAGTTATCCCACACGACGTCAGCATATTCAAGTAACGGTCTGATAAATGAAAAATAGATGATCTGTAGTGATTTTCTGCTGGGTCGTAGATTTTACACAAACAAGACAATTATTAATGAATGCGAAGCCCGAGCTGTTTGTGGCAACTGCAGTGAAAACGTTTAAAAGCGTATCGTATTTGAGAGAGTGGCTTTCGTTGAGTTATTTTTGTTATGGGTTTGTTTCACAGACGTTCGTGTTGGATGGCAATGATTACCCAGCCGACCAGCTTACTACCATCAACGGTGATCTTGTCAGAATTGTTGACAACTGCACCCTAGGAGACGCCTCGACATGCCCACGGAAACACTGCTGTACGAAAAAGGTAAATTTGTTTTCATCACCTTCTGTTTATAGTAGTAATGTTAGTAGTAGTAGTAGTAGTAGTAGTAGTAGTAGTAGTAGTAGTAGTAGATGTACATTTAGTTGTAGTAGTAGTAGTAGTAGTAGTAGTAGTAGTAGTAGTAGTAGTTGTACATTTAGTAGTAGTAGTAGTAGTAGTAGTAGTAGTAGTAGTAGTAGTAGTAGTAGTAGTTAAAGCAGTAGCAGTAACAACAGCAGCAGTTATTGGTGTATTTGCCAATGTTCTCTTGGTACCTGAAATCAATACCAACAAGGATGCCAAATACGATCGACTGCACTCGATAGTTATTATTTGTTTGATTTGATGATTTACGTCCTAGTCAACTCTTTTGGAGTCATGTTGGGACTTTTTTCTTGGTTGGTCCATACTAAGCAAAGGAGAAAGTAGTTTGCTTAACGACACAATACAGTGCCTCCGGTGAAGCTCGTACCAGCGACCCATTAATCTCAAGTTGAGCACTCTGCCACTTACATTAGTTATTGCCTTCCTAGCACTCGATATTTATAAATGTCAAGCTTTTGCGTGTATTAATATGACTGTCAGGGCCCTAATGCCTCCTTAAAGTTAAGGAAGACTTAAGTTAAGTATTGATTTTTAGAATGCGAAAAAACACGTTTCGAATTTACTTAAATCAAAATAGTTTCAAATTTGTCATATTTTTGACCATAAGTTTTGCAATTATCAAACATTTCATGTAACGTGTTTTATTATCAATAGTTAACTTGACAGTCTTTGATGGGCCCATATGCCAACTTGTACCTTTTGCTGCACACCGGCTCATTTGTTTCAGGATCTGACATATCCGAAGGACTACAATGGATCTAAACCACTTTACGAGTTAGAGTGTAAACCGTTGAAGAAGTATGGAGAGTTCTGTTACTACAATCCACCAGCTGAGTTCTGTCCATGTGAAACACGATGCGTCTCGAACGGATTCTACGGGCATTGTCTGTGAGTATTCACATCTGTCACTCACTAATTCTTTGAGAATGTCAAAGCATTGCAATGCATAAAAAAAACCTTTTGGCATGTGCGTTCGGACAAACAATTACAAAATTTGTCCCCATGCCGTTTAACCAGCAAACCGAACTAGAGTGCTTGTGTTCCTTCAAGTTGAATACGTATCTGTATGGGTTATTAAAAAATGGATGTTTGTATTTAAAATTTGGTGGGAAAGTGGCGTGCAACGGAAAGTGGTGTACTCAGTGATATCGATATACATTGTACGAAGTTTAAGAATACTGGCTGTTGTGTTAAAATTTTAACATAAATCTTCTGGTTTCAGATTACAACATCTACTGTACGAGTTTAAATGTAGATAAATCTTTACAACACTATATTCAGTCTTCGTATTTAAATATTAATACTTGGAATTCAAAATACTGTGCAGTTTGTACCCTTTCATATTTCAGCGATCCATTAAATACTGTATTCCTATGTCTTAAAATCTTTTAACCTTTACAAACAGTGTAGACCCTGAAGAAATGCAGCATATTGTTGCATTTCTTCTAGGTCTTCACTGTTTGCAAAAGTACTCGTTAAGGGGTTTCCAGAATACACAAAGGTTTAAATATTTATGCTCGGAATTTAGATTACTGTTCAGTTTGCACACTGTATAATGAGCCCATTCAAATTTCAGCGATCCACTAACTACAATCAACAACCAACTTGTGAGACTTGTCGACAACTGCACATTAAATGACGCCTCATCATGCCCTGCTGGTCACTGTTGCGTGAAAAAGGTAGTACACTGAACAGTCAGACATCCATACATCCATGCACGGATCCGGAGGGGGCCAGGGGTACGGACTCTCTACCTCCCCCCCCCCAACACACACACCCCAAACACACCCATTGAAAATCACCAGTGTCTATAAGTTTCCTTAGGGATACAAGTACGGACTCTGTCTTAATTAATTTGATGACTAAGAAAGAGACCTAAAATGATGTCAGAACTTTGCCCGGTGGACATGTTCCTGAGGTTATAAATTGATACAGTGCATGAGATTTCCAACAATTTGACACTTTGACAAGTGTAGACTCATACGAGCCTGTGCAGCCTCCTGATAAGCTTAGAAACTCCAAATGATGTTCAGTCAGTAGCTTAACACTCATAGAATACTCAAGCGACATGCAAAGGCTCTGATCAGACTGCGCGTATGCGCAGGCTGGTCTGAGCCTTTGCTGGTTGCACATACCACATTGTTGGAAATCTCATGCACTGGCTCAATTCTTTTTCAGGCTCAAGTCAACTGATCATTACATTTATCATGCTTATAAATGTTAAAATGCCAATGCCAACATGTATTAGCCTGAAAAATAAAAACAAAATCTGAGTGTTTGAAAGTATGAAGATTTTCAACATTTTGATTCTATGAGCAGTTGAACTACTCATACTTGGTTGAGCTGAGCATGAACGCTAAATAATACTTTGTAACCTCGTGTCCCGAACCCCACTGACGGAAAATTTCTGGATCCGCGCATGACATCCTTTATCACAGGCATTTTGAACCACAATGCGAGGATGGTTGCAATTGTGGATTTGCATCAGAGTGTTTGGTAGGCGTGAAATGCGAACAACTGCGTGAAATGCGCAAAATATAAATACATTTCCTGCGATTATATGGCAGATAAGATATTGTCATACTTCTATACTTATTGCATATACGCAAAAATCTCATGTTTACCTATCTACAGGTCTAATATTTGGTCTCGATCTTCTTCTACGTCAATATGTTGTGCACGCAAACAGCGAAAGCCTTCATTGTTCCACAATGCGATTAGTTCCAAAATCAAGTGTTTGTCACATATTATATTCCTGACCAAAATATTATATTAAAGTGGTTAATATTAGTAACACTGATAAAATATTTGGCTTAAACCATGGCATGGACTTGCCTACCCGTATAATATAGGTAATCCTTTCGTTGGGTTGTGTTTTTCATTTTTTCCAAAATTTTATTGTCTGCCATCACTGAATTAGACTGATTAATTTTCGCCAAAATCTTCGTGGTATTCGTACGTTTTCGTGAAATCACCTTAGTCATGCTTTTACCAGGAATATGAAGATAATATATAATGAGCCGCGGCATGAGTTTTTCAACAATTTGACATTTTGACAAGTGTAGACTCGGGCGAGCCTCTGCAGCTTCCTTTAAAGCTTAGAAACTCCAAATGGTGTTCAGTCAGTAGTTTAACAATCATAGAATACGCAAGCGACTAGCAAAGGCTCTGATCAGGCTGCGCGTATGCGCAGGCTGATCTGAGGCTCTGCTGATCGCACATACCACATTGTTGGAAATCTCATGCACTGGCTCAGATAATATCAATTCATTAATGCAAAATGTATGATAGCCTAGTGGTTAGTTGAAAACGTACAGATCAAGCCTACCTGGATCGAAACTTGGAAACACCCTTTTTATATAATTGTCAAATTGCATCCTATTGTTTTTAAGTTAAGGATGTTCTTATATATATATATTACGTCATCTCGTAGTGAGATTTACATCTTTCATATGTATTTCGCCGTTTTTCCTCACTGTTTCCTTCTCAGTGGCGACTTTTGTTGTCTGCTGATAACCCTTGCAGTTTGGACGCAGATCAGTACTGACAGAATGTCGGTCCTGATCTGATCTGGAAACAGACCGTTGGACACTCTGTTAGTGTTCCTGCGAGAAGTTTTGTAAAAGGTATTTTTGAAAAAAAAGTCAGCAGGTGACAACAGAGTATTAAAATTATAGTAATAACATGTAGGCGTATGCACAAAATCAAGAAAAAAGACGATCAAATATTAACCAATAGGCTATAGAGAAATTGTGATTTCTCTTCATTCAGATAAGTAATTGTACCACAATCTAAAGCCCACATTTTACGAAGATTCCCGAAGATTGGGTGAAAGGTCATTGAATATCCATATGTCTCATGTCAATGTAGACAAATAATAATAGAACGTTCTTTAAACAAACATTGAAGATCCTAATTAGACACCCGTGTCTGGTCAGGATGTTCACTGTTTGCCAGTGTCCAAGCTAATATGGGTTTGAAAGAGGCATATATTGTTGTTGTTTTGCTTGTTTTAGAATGAGAAAAATGTTCTGAATAAGTTTCTTCACTTGTTTTACTAATTTGTCTTCACTTATACAGGATCTTACGTACCCGCCTGGCTACAATGGCACAAAGCCCGCGTATCAGTTGGAGTGTGATCCATTGAAGAAGAGTGGGGAGTTCTGCTATTACAACACTCCTCCCCAGTTCTGCCCGTGTGCTACCAAATGCGCATCCAACGGATTCTATGGACATTGTGCATAATGAAAAGTAGTCTCTCGATAATTCGAAGTCTATGTAACCAGAATAATCATTTTGAGTTATAAGTAGTTCGAGATAAAATGACCACAATAAGCATCACAGCTTAATTTGTCAGATCCTACTTCTACATGTATAAACCAAGATAAAAATGACACTGTTGCGTAAATAAGAAAAAAAATTGTTTCCTAATTTCTACAACAAAGTGTAGTGCGAGCTGTAAAATCATAGGCCGAGATAAGCTAAACGGAATAGCATAAACTTGTGAATAGTTTTTTGAATGAAAATGAGAATACAAAAATAAATATCCCTAAAATACAAGAGTGGTAAGAATGGGAAAATCCGTTCTACAAAAAAAGGGTTACGTTGCTTCAAGTCATACGAGCTCGAATCATCGAGAGATTACTTTAAACTGAAATGTTGATGATGTTTTATATTTGTTCAAAAATAAAATTGTTTGAGAGAAATAAACCTTTCTCGTTTCTATAGCAAAAGAAGAGTTCATATTATAGTCTAATACTGCAATTAGATATGCTGTGTCCTATTGCGTCCACTTCCAATTTTAAGTCACTCGAACGTTGTAGCCTCGTCAGTACAGATATAGCCGAGGGAGCATCTACTTGTCTTAAAATTGTACCTCCAGTACCTCAAGTTAGACGAAACTGAACCGATAGGACTATGTCAGTAAAGTGGGGCTCTGGTGCATCTACTTGTCTTATAATTGTACCTCCAGTAACCTTTAGTTAGGTGAAATTAAACGGATAGGATAATGTCAGTAAAGTGAGGCTCTGGTGCACCACTTGTCTTATATTTGTACCTCCAATAACCTCTTGTTAAGCGAAACTGGACGGATAGGACTATGTCACTAAAGTGGGGTCCTGGCGCATCTACTTGTCTTATAATTGTACCTCTAGAAACCTCTAGTTAGGCAAAACTGAATGGATAGGACAATGTCAGTAAAGTGAGGCCCTGGTGCTCCAATTGTCTTATAATTGTACCTCCAGTAACCTCTAGTTAAGCAAAACTGAACGGATAGGACAATGTCAGTAAAGTGCGGTCCTAGTGCATCTACTTGTCTTATAATTGTACAACCATTAACCTCAAGTTAGGCGAAACTGAACGGATAGGACAATGTCAGAAAAGTGGGGCCCTGGTGCATCTACTTGTCTTATAATTGTACCTCCAGTAACCTCTTGTTAGGCGAAACTGAACGAATAAGGCTATGTCAGTAAAGTGATGCCCTGGTGCATCTATTTGTCATATAATTGTACCTCCAGTAACCTTTAGTTTGACGAAACTGAACGGATAGGACAATGTCAGTAAAGCAGGGCCCTGGTGCATCTATTCGTCTTATAATTGTACCTCTAGTTAGGCGAAACTGAACAGATAAGACTATGTCAGTAAAGAGGGGGCCTGGTGCATCTACTTGTCTTACAAGTTACCTCCAGTAACCTCTATTTAGGCGAAACTGAATGGAAACGACTATCTCAGTAAAGTGAGACCCTGGTGCATCGACTTGTCAAATAATTGTACCTCCAGTAACTTCTAGTTAGGAGAAACTGAGCGGATAGGACTATGTCCGTAAAGTGGGGCCCTGGAGCATCTACTTGTCTTATAATTGTACCTCAAGTAACCTATTGTTAAACAAAACTGGGCGAATAAGACTATATCAGTAAAGTGGGGTCCTGGTGCATCTACTTGTCTTATTAATGCAGCTCCAGTAACCTTAAGCAAGGCGAAACAGAACGGATAGGACCAAGTCAGTAAAGCAGGGCCCTGGTGCATCTACTTGTCTTATAATTGTTCCTCCAGTATCTTATAGTTAGGCGAAACTGAACGGATCTATGTCACTAAAGCCGGCCCTGGCGCATCGACTTGTCAAAGAAGTGTACCTCCAGCAACTATAGTTAGGCGAAACTGAACGGATAGGACCATGTCCGTAAAGCGGGGCACTGGCGCATCTACTTGTCTTATAATTGTACGTCTAGTAACCTCTAGTTGGATAGGACTATGTCAGTAAAGCGGGGCCCTAGTGCATCGACTTGTCAAATAATTGTACCTCCAGTAACCTATAGTTAGGCGAAACTGAACGGATAGGACCATGTCCGTAAAGCGGGGCACTGGCGCATCTACTTGTCTTATAATTGTACCTCCAGTATCCTCTAGTTAGGCGAAACTGAACAGATAGCACAATGTCAAAGAAAATTTACAGATAAAGTGGGGCCCTGGTGCTTGTCTTATAAGTGTATCTCCAGTAAGCTCTTGATACTGATAGGAGGACTATGACAGTGTCTACTCGTTTTTCAAGATTATTTAAAGAGTCTGCCTAGAGAAACTTTTTGTTCGAGCCATTTCCTGGATATACTTGCTGTGACAGCAAGTATATCCCGGAAATGGCACGAATACGGATCACAAACCAAACCAAGGCACTAAAACATTAGAACACGGAAAATAATACATTAGAGCACGGATCACAGACTAAACCAAGGACTATGAGGGGGATGTATTAGAACACAGACAAACAAAAACAAACGAAGACGTCATAATAAGTGAAAACACAGTTAAAGTTAATTCGAACACACTCCACCTATATATACATATACATTTAGCCAAACCAAAAAAAAATCCTGTTATATGAAACATTCAATAAAGCCAATGCTAATAAATCGTATAAGTCACAATTTTGAAAGCGCGAAGAAATGCGGGCTAGCTGACATCATTTGACACTGCAAAATGGCGTCAGTCATGGCCGGCTTTAGACGCTTTGGTGCTTAAAAGATGTTACGAATATATGAAAATGTATGCGAAACAGTTCAACTACTGCAGGATTTCTTCCGTGTAATGGCCGAAAGTTGGAAGAAGCTGAAGTCTTCAAATGTTTTTTCGTCGTTTATTGTGTGTTCGAATCAAAATAAATAAGCTCTAGTGCGTGAATCGGTGAGTAATAATTCACTCAAATAATAATTCATTGTGCGAAGATAAATCACTAGTGATGCACGCTCATAATCTGACTTTCTTTTCAAATGGCCTCCAAACAGTGAATTATTACTCATCAATACACTGCTAGAGCTGATCTATTTCTTGAACAAAGTCACAGTTTTTAAAGCGTGAGGTAAGCGCGCACTTGCTGACGTCAATTACCACTGCACATTGACGTCAGTTATAGCGTTGTACGGTGTAACATCGTTTTGACGACTGAAAGAATTTAGATTAATAAAATACATGAAAACGTATGCGAAATAGTCAAACTAGTGCAGGGTTTATTCAGTGCAAGGTGAGAAGTTGGAAGAAGCTGAAGATTCAAATGTGTTTTCGTCGTTTATTGTGTGTTCGAAATCGAAATAGATCAGCTGTAGTGCATTAATACTGTAGTGCATTAATTGCTGAGTAACAATTCACTGTTTGTCGGTCAGTTGTACGAAGATAAATCATTTGCGCTGTGCACTCTGATTTGTTCTTCTTTACAACTGACCTTCAAACAGTGAATTATTACTCAACAATTCACTGCTAGAGCTGATCTATTTCTTGAACAACCATATTTTCTTCATTAAGATGATTGCCCAACTAGAAAGGACGCGAAAGAAGTATCTTATACACAAAATATAAATAATTTTATTCAGCATTAAACATCTACAACAATGTTTATAGCCTACAAAACTAATACAAGTGAGAATTACTATATACATTCAAATAAAACATAGTACAAGGTATAATCTTTGTTTGCAGAGGAGTAGAAGAGGATAATATTTATATTTAGAATGAATAATCCGTTATGAATTCAAAACAGGGTTTCTCAATTCTTGGGCAGAGTATAATAATTGAGCCGCGACATGAGATTTCCAACAATGTGGTATGTGCGGCAAGCAAAGGCTCAGATCAGCCTGCGCACATGCGCAGTCTGATCAGAGCCATTGCTGGTCGCTTAAAAATTCTATAACTGTTAAGCTAATAACTGAACACCTTTTGCAGTTGCTAAGCTTAAAAGGGACTTCACAGGCTCGTCTGAGTCTACACTTGTCAAAATGCCACATTGTTGGAAATCACATGTCGCGGCTTATATTATGAATTTCGCAATGCTCGGTGTTATCTGTTTTAACTTAGACAACATAAGTTGGTTTGAATTGTATTAAAAATGGTATGAAACACATTTTTCTTAGCTCTGTTTGAAGAGGACACACAAGTAAAAAGTGGTACTCACTTTCTGTTTGTGACATATTTCAGCATATACAAACTATTTGAGCCGCGGCATGAGATTTCCAACAATTTGAGATTTTGACAAGTGTAGACTAGGACGAGCCTCTGCAGCCTCCCTGTAAGCTTAGAAACTCCAAATGGTGTTCAGTCAGTAGCTTAATAATCATAGAATACTCAAGCGACTAGCAAAGGCTCTGATCAGACTGCGCGTATGCGCAGGCTGATCTGAGGCTTTGCTGGTCGCACATACCATATTGTTTGAAATCTCATGCCCTGGCTCATTTTATCCTTTGGTACATTTTCGTATCTGAAGCTCGTGTGTGAAGATGACTTTAATCTTGTTTAAGCTACTGTGTCTATTCTGTGATTCTAGTTGATTTGATTCTGTACGTCCCATCAACAATATTTCAATTAAACAGGAACTGGTCTTCCTGGGTTGAACCAGTACTAAGCTAGGATAAATGTGTCTTGCTCAAGGACCACAAGGCAGTGCCGCCGGTGAGGCTCGAACCCGCGGCCCCTATGTCTCGAGTCAAGCACTCTACCACTGAGCCACTGCGCTCCCTATTCTGTGATAAAGCCCAGATACGTTCATTTATATCCCGCATAGGTGATCAATCTGTTTGAATTTTTAATTTCAGAATACCATGATTGTGAATAGAAATCATATATTCTTAGCTTAATATTATTTAATGACGTAAAACGGGACGGTGTTTTATTTTGCTCAAGCCAAATATAGGAAATGTTAAATCATTTAATAAAAGTAAGGAAAAGGTCAACGTTCAGGAATCCATACATTTAAGTACCACATCTGACCAAAAACACCACATGGGAAAGTGATAAAACACAAGAAAACATCACATACAAATGGCCAAGAGGTTAGCCCTTCCCCAGCAGGTTACCACAAGGCTGCAATGAACAGACAAGATAGCATGACCGACACGAAACATCTGCACAGTCTCGTTAGATAATGAATATTCACTGCTCGCACACTAGATGAATATAGAAAGATGTAGTATAAAACTATACACAGAAAAACAACTGAAAGAGATTTATATTCTTTTGAATATCAAATTAGAGAAAATTATTTCCAAACAAAGTACTTTTGTATTGGATAGAACATAGACTGGCTCCAGTCTTTAAAACAATTTTTCACCATTGTGTCATATAATATACTTGTTGCCAGTCTAAATCTGATGGCTCTTAAAACAGAGCCATCAGAGTTAGACTGGCTACAAGTATATTACATTACACATTGGTGAAAAATTGTTTTAAGGACTGGAGACAGTCTAGATAGAGCAATGCGTTCTTAAAAGGGTATCCTTTAGAAGCAAAGACTGCACCAAAGAACTGAAACTAGAGTGTGCATATTTCCTGTGCCAGACTGGCTAGTTTCTGCCATTAAGGCTTCATCAGTGACCCTCTGACAATTTCAAAGTTCCACAATGAAACCCATGATCCCAAAGGACAAGAAAATAAAATCTACACTATAGCGAATGGCAGGGTGACGTTCTACCGTCGTCACACAGTCCGAATTCTGCAATTCAGCAAAATGCAAAATGGTATGTACGATATAGTACCATGTCACTTTACTGAAAGTTCACAAGTAATGAAAGTAATAAAAAAATTGCTTTTAAATTTGTTGCTGAAAACTTGACCTGGTCAGTGCTTATTTCTTATTCCGACAATAGAAAGGTTTTCACACCCATTAATCAGTCATGGCACCTAATAACGGGACGATTTCTTCAACAAAAATGTGCAGATATGGCATACCCGATTCAACATGACAACATATCGGCATTTAAACATTGTCAGCGACTACGAAATTAGGTGTCATACTTTTGACTGAGAGCTAGCAATGATTTTGGAGCAAATCATTATGCAATACAAACGATAAAAATGGGTTTTAATCAATTAAAAAAATGAGTGACTTTTCAGTACAAAGGGTGAAACCATTGGAAACTGTACTGTGTTTAAAAATTAAACACCAACCTAGATTGCAGATATCTGGAACTATGAGCTGCACGTATATATAGCTTAGTTTGTTTTGAATGTATTGAATGTTAGAGAAGACATTGAATCTAAATATCATTCAATTGTTTTTTAAGTATATATCTTACGGATATGTCAACCAATAAACTTATAGACGAGAGTTCATCGACTATTGCAAACTCGAGTTACATGTAGCCTAGTTATGCTTAGTGGAATCATCTATCTAGTTTGTGGTTATTATGCTAAGGTAGTCCACTATACTTTATTAGGGATTTAATGTCAAAATCGAAAAGGGGCTATTCAAATTATAGAAAAGGATTTGATGTCTTATAGTCATCTGAGCCACGGCATGAGAAAACCAATGTGCCTTTGCGTCAGGAAAACACTCAGATCAGCTTAGGCATCATCCCAGTCTAACCAGACTGCATGAAGAACAACCCAGTCTGATCAGACTGCATAAAGAACAGCCCAATCCTATCAGGCTGCATGAAGAACAGCCCAGTCTGGGCAGTCTAAACAAGTTTGTGTTTTAACAACAACAGAATCTAGGGCAAAGATTTAGCGCTTGTAAAATGCATTTAAGCCCCCCCCCCCGGGTGGCTTAGACTCCTGTCCGTTCTAAGGCGGTGGTTATGTTGTTGTTGATATATTGTTTAATGTACTTCCCATTGTTTGTGGGGAGTTCTGTGTTTCTCTTTGTTTTGTAATGCATTTCTTTTATGTCCATTTTAGTTTTGCAATCTTCTTGAAAGGAAGAGAAAGCGGATTGCTTTGCTATTATTGTCTTACAGATGTATTGTTTCTATAAATGTTCTATGACTCTTCCTTACCATGTCGTGGGTTGGTCTGCAATGTGTGATTGTGGTATTTCCTGATCTAACTCACTTACTTTTTGCTCTCCGCGTGAAGAAAGTTTGGGATCTTAGATACCCACTGAGTGCACTGCAAATACTCTGGCCAGACTGGGCGAATGACCAGGCTGATCTAAGTATTTGCTTTGCGTATACTCATTGTGTTGGTTTTGTCATACTGTGGCTTATCTGAGTGTTCACTGTTTACTCTTCTTTGGTATTTTGTCAACTAGCCACAAATAAATTAAAATAAATCCTTAACTTTCGGTATGTTAATTCCAAGGAAACCGTCTTCCAATCATCTGATAAAATATTTTATTAGACGGTTTCAAAATATCAGTCAAATATTGTCGTGTGGAACTCTGCATAACCGGGTGTGGTCGCCCCTTATTTGGAGATAAACAATCACCCCTGCCCTTGTTATTATTTACACAATAAAACCCCTTCTCTTTACTATATATAAAGTTATCCTGGCGAATCATAGGTGGTATGCCGATGAAATTTTCCGCCTTTTTCAGTTCAGTCACTGGATCTGTTACGAATTTATCTCCATCGAGAACAAGTACGTTTTCCATTCCAAATATTCGAATCCACGGCCTTAAACGGTCCGCATACAGTGACCAAAACAGTACAAGTGAACGGACATCTTCATTCTCAGTCACTGCCCTGTCAAAGTCATCTGGTACGTTTCCAAGAAGCCCCCGGTTCATCTTTTTGTAATGAATAAAATGCGACAAAGCTCTCTCCACTGGTTCCTTGACAATTGCGATAATCTTCAAATTTGGCACGAACTGAAACAGTAGTTCTGGTTTAGCGTGGGTTGATATTCTCTCTAAGCGTAGCATGCCCTCGGGCGTGCATGGTTTGTCCCTCAAGAAATCGGTTACTGTTGTTATATTCATCAAGGTATCGTTGAATTCATTGGTAATGTACGAATCTGGTTTGAATATTTTTGGGTGGACACTTAGAAACAACCTTACAGAGGCCGTGCCACACTTCTCCATTCCGACGATCATAATATCTGGCAGCTTTTTACACTTCATCGCATCATTTACCGCTGAAAATGAAAACAATAGAAACAAATCCATAAGATAATAATACCGCTTATGCAGCAGGGGTGAAAATAGCATGATAGTACGGCGAATAAGAATATTTGAGATATTAACATGATCTAAGCCAGACTAGCACATGGAATCGGTTGTATTGGAACCCATACACATGATCGTCAAATGACGTCATGAAAATATCAAAGTGTAGTCATCATGTCATGGGGCATATTAGTGTATCAAGAAACGGCTACGATGTTTTAAACAAAATATCTGGAAAAAGAATGTGAGGTTGAGATATAAACATCCGTCCCTCAGGATCACCGCTTGTCATCACTCGGCAAGCCTCGTGATGCCACACTGTGATCCTCGGGGCGGATATTTCTATCCCATCCTTTTACAAATGTCTTTTCCTGCTTTAGAGGTGGTGTTACTATATGTATTTTGTCGTAAAACTATCGCCCTTGTTTTACTGTGTTGTTTCTCTAAGTATAACAGGAACCAAACTTACAATGTAGCGTTTACGGTAAGTACTGCATGTACCTTACATATAGTTAAAATTTATTGTTTTTCAGGATACGAAAAATAACGTTTCAAGCGTCTTCAAATCATTTTATGCCATTTTCATGTATTCTGTAGATTACAACGAGTTCTTGACAATATGTACTGCACCGAGCACGGCGAAACATTAAACATTTAAAATATCATGTTGAAATACAAATGTATCAGTACTGGAGTAGTACTTTACTTTAAAGAGGCATGGTATTTTTGGGTCCAGATTTTTTTTAATTAGCTAATGCTAAGGTACATTTCACTATAATAATTCTACATGTTTGAACTGCCTATTTGCCAAATTCACAAAAAAATGAAAATGAGATTTGATCCACATCTGAATTAAGGGTGAGGTTGGCGCCGTTAAACCGGTTTAAGCCCCCCCCCCCCCCCCGTAAAATATTTTACTGACCGTTCCAAGGCGGTACTTCTTTTGTGGATCTTTTATGTTTTTGTTCTGTCTTGTGTTTGCTATGTCTTTGTGCGCGTCTGTTTATATGTGCTTTGTGGTCACCTGCTGGGAAAGGGCTGACCTCTTGGTTCTCGTTTGTGGTGTCTACTGTGAGTTTGTCACTTTCCCATTGGTATCCAGGGTCAGGTGTGGTACTTGATTGTATCGATTTCTGATCTTTGCACCCTTACTTACTTCCAACAATGTGGCATATGCGACCAGCAAAGCCTCAGATCAGCCTGTGCATACGCGCTGGCTGATCAGAGCCTTTGCTAGTTGATTGCATATTCTACGAGTGTTAAGCTGCTGGCTGAACATTATTTGGAGTTTTTAAGCTTAAAAGGAAGCTGCACAGGCTCGTCTGAGTCTACACTTGTAAAAATACCACATTGTCGGAAATCACATGTCGCGGCTCAAATATGATTCTAGAAACAACATGGGACATTTTATCGCTGAGATGGAAAAGAAAGCAAGAAGCAAATTTTAGATTGAACCATTGACCCACCACGTGCGAGCCGAACAAGCTAACTCTGCCTTTATGAGCCGTGTGATTTCCAACAATGTGGCATTTTGACAAGTATATACTCAGACGACCCTGTGCAGCCTTCTTTTAAGCTTAGAAACTCCAAATAATGTTCAGTCAGTAGCCTATCAGTCATAGAATATGCAATCGACTAGCAAAGGCTCTGATCAGACTGCGCATATGCGCAGGCTGATCTGAGCCTTTGCTGGTCGCACATACCACATTGATGGAAATCTCATGCTGTGGCTCTTATTATTGTTAGTTGTCACAAGCTGACCACATGTAAAAATTAAATGAAACTTTATACATTTTACCAAATTTGATGACAGCTGAACTGTCACTGGTCTATGGTTAACCGTTCAACTGCTTTACATGTACTTTCGTGCCAACCAAGAGTGACAGTTTTATATACAATTACTAAGTAAAACATTAACTTGTACGCTCAAATTGAGCTTACGCGAATCGACAGATCATTGTGTATTAATCCTATCCTGCGGATAGGATTAATACACAAGTGATCTATCGATTATAAGTCCATGATAACTTTGTAAACAAAACATGACGTCACTGTCACTCTTGGCTGGCAGGACAGTAAAAGCTATGCCCTGTTTGAGTGTGTTGATCCGAAGAATTACTACATAATAACAGGTAGAAATGTTTTAACAAGTTTTATTGTAGGTATGTTTGCATGAAGTTGTTTTCGTGACCGGAGTTTTTTGTCAAATAAAGTATTTCGTATCGTAGGAAAGCATGTGTAAATTAACACCAAAGGGTGGCAGCTGAGCTTACACTTATTTTTACAATGTAGGATCCTAAAAGGTGTGTTTCAGTGAGCATGGGGCATTTGGTTTAAACTTTATTTTATTTGTATAATATATGACAAGTATACAAACAACACAGAATACGATTACAATACAACAACTATACAAATGGGATTCAGAAGAAAGTCAAATGACTTATTTGAATCTGTATCCCAAGAGTTCACATTACTAATATATGTACTATCATGCCGTAATTGTCATTTATGTAGAGAATAATGGTCGCACTTTGTAGCTGTTTGGCGATAGGGGTACTAGTTGATTGTTGAGGGCTCCACGGGGAATGGAATGTAAAGTCATAATTTCAGTGGACTAAATTCATCCATAACAATTAGATTTCTGAATAAAATACTATTGGGCGTATGCGTACCCGCAAATTAGTATCATAATAGGTTTTTATTTAGTTTTGATAAATTGTGTGTGCAACTATTGTTAGAACTTTTAAATGTGTACCTTTGTTTTTAAGCAGAATCGTTTTGTTTTTAATATATGATCTTGAGATGACGAAGGAAAGCATTTGGGTTTAGGAATTATTGAACTAGATACCCATCACGTGCGAAACGAACAAGTTAACACCGTCGTCATGTTTCTGTTGTCACAAACTGACCATATGTAAAAAGTGAAGTTTTTACTTAATTTTATTTGGTAGCAGCTGCCACTGGCGTTGGTGTTATCCTTCTACTGCTGTAAAAAACTATGTTCTGTGAGCCTACTGATCGGGAAGATACATGTACCCGTTTAAAAAAGTGCGTAACTGAAAATTAGTATTCTTATTTCTCAACCAAAACATATGTTGTGGGTACTCAAAAGAATCGTCTCGATTAGACGGTTCTTTTGAGCACCCAAAAGAAATGTTTAAACCGATGGATAATAAATAATCGCAATTTTACGCTAAATAATTTTGCTTAACTGGCCCTATGTTTAATTTATAGCCATGAGCGGACCCAGACAATTCCGTCAGGGGCGTGTCCTGACAACGTTTTTTGAGTCATCAACGTATTTCAAAGAGGGTCGTGCGGACCTCCATCTAGAAGCAATTGGACCCAAAGGGCCCAATTGCTTCTCGAGGGGAGCCAGTATCAATATTAATTTCTAAGGACAACTATAGCCATTTGTGATTTTCCAGGTGTGTGTGTGTGTGTGGTGGGGGGGGGGGGGTCAGACGAACTCTCTGGATCCGCGCATGAACAGAACATAAATTTTGATAGGAAATAATGAAAATAAAGATTCATTGTGAAATATATCATTTAATGACGAAGTCCCTTTACTTTGAAGTGACACCTGAAGTCTGGTCCCGACAGCTTCTAATTAACGAAATTCAACTGTTGTCCTTTGTTTCAAATATAATTGGTTGTAGGGCAAAGTGATCTTTTAGTTTAAATTCCTTAAAACTGGCCACAATACAGACATTGATTATTACATTTAACTGTGTCAGCTTACCAGTCTTTTTTTAGAAATTTCTGTAAAGGCTGGGTTCAAGAAAAAGAAACATTTTTGTTTTAGTCCCATGAAAACCTTCGTCCAATTAACTGATAAAATTGTTCATTGGACGGTTTCATAATATCCTTTAAAAACTGTCTTGTCGAGTCTTTCATAACCGGGTGTGGTCGTCCCTTGCTTGGGGATAAACATTTACCCGTATCTTTGTCATTATTTAAACAATAGAAATGCTTTTCTTGATTATATACAAAATTATCCTGTTTTATCTCGTTTGGTATCCCTAGAAAATTTTCAGTTCTTTTAAGTTCCGTCACTGGATCTTGCACAAATTTATCTCCATCGAGAACAAGAACATTATCCATTCCAAATGTTCGTATCCACGGCCTTAAGCGATCCGCATAAAGTGACCAGAACAGAACAAGTGAACGGACATCTTCACTGGCAGTCACTGCACTGTCAAAGTCATCTGTTCCTTTTGGAAGAAGCCCTGGGCTCATTATTTTGTAATGAATAAAATGAGACAAAGCTCTCTCCACTGGTTCCTTGACAATGGCGATGATTTTCATGTTTGGCACGTACTGAAACAGTAGTTCTGGTTTAGCGTGGGTTGATATTCTCTCTAAGCGTAGCATGCCCTCGGGTGTGCACGGTTTTTCCCTGAGAAAATCAGTCACTGTTGTTACGTTCATGAGGGGATCGTTGAATTCATTGGTAATGTAGACAGGATCTGGTTTGAACACTTTAGGATGAATGCCTAGAAACATTCTGACTGTCGCTGTACCACACTTCTCCATTCCGACAATCATAATATCTGGTAATTTTTTACACCCCAACTCGTCATTTACCGCTGAAAATGAAAACAGTAATTAGGATACTTAGTCTCTTTGACCGATTGAACCTTCCATCCAGTTTAATAAAGCGATATTCTTCATCCGAAATAAAAGGAGGCGCAACGTGGGCTTCGATTAACGAATCATGAGGCAGTTGCCAGGACCGTTGGTGCAAAAAGACCATATAACAATAAACTTCAATGGCTCGAACAGGCTTGGGGCCATGAAAATTAGTTCTAGCCAAGGGTAGTTCCACCCATCCAGGGTGGATTATGCCTAAAATGACCTGTAGGGACCATGATGATATACCTAGCAAGCCCAGGTGAATGAGCCATCAGAGTTCGAGCCATTGAAGTTCTGCTGTATATTGCAAAATGTGTGTAAGTTAACACAAAAAGGATGGCATCCTTTTGGTGCAAACTAACACTTATTTTTCTACTAAAAAATCTTGAGACCGGTATTTTACCAGTGATAATAATTAAACATTTCTACCTGTCATTTTTGTAGTTATTCTCCGGATAAATACAGTCGAACAGAACATAATTTTATTAAAACAGTTGAACAGCCTTACACAAACATTAGTGGCAATTCAGCTGCCACCTAATTTGGTGTAAAATAAAATTATTTTTACATATGTTTACATACATACGAAGCTACATATACTTAGATTGACAGACATAGGTCCAGATAAGAATAGTTTGTGCACCTAAAATTGCATCATTTATTTCCTTACCCAACGATTTAAACATGTTTTGGGTGCTCAAAAGAACCGTCTCATTGAGACGGTTATTTTGAGTACCCACAACATATGTTTTGGTTGAGAAATAAGTGCCCAGTATGCATTCTTATCTGGAGGCCTGATTGTCAGGGTATCAGCCATACTCAGCGTATTCGAGCAGCCGAGTCACGTGCGCCGAGATTGCATGGATACTCACTCAGCCTCGTCTGAGTCTTGTGCGACAAGTGTTCAAATCTCCCGTTTGCTCGATAATGGTTTCAACGCTGTATTGGGCATATACCCACTCTTAAGTATGCCTAATAAGTTATAAATGTAACCCCGGGCGCAAAGTCGTGGCTATTTCAATTATATATTATAATAGCCTTTAAATTTAATACTGTCTGTAGCCGCAGAAAAAACATTTCTTGTTAACCATTTTGTTACAAATGTACGAGGGTGACCTATACCGATTTCTAGCTGATCGATACAGTCAATATTTTCACTCTGTATATGGTCAGTCACCGTAATAAGACATAAAAACGACAAGGGCGCACTTCGAATCGAACTATAGTTCCTACATGTACTATAGTAACTAAAGTTTGATTCGAATATCGATAGTCGCTACTTTAGTCCTACTAGAGATCAACTCCAGTAGATTGTCTGGTTCCCTCCTCTAGCCCTATCTAACATGATGGGTTCAAGATCTGTCAGTAGCCTCAATAAAATTTGTTTTAGACAATAAATACTCGCTGTGCTCCATTTGCGGTCCTATTTATTCGTAATTGTTAATTAGAGTTGACTGTGCAGTATATGAACATCATTTTTGTCTGCAATGAAGAATTGAAAGGGGGCATGCAAGGCTATTCACTTTGTTTACTTGGCAACCAACTAAAGTTCCAACTGCAGTTGTTCGGGTGTAAACGTGCGCGCGCATCTATTACGTAATAACTATAGTAGGAACTTTAGTTCGATTCGAAGTGGGCCAAGATTGTATAGTTTGGCAAATCACAATACTAACTTAAGTGAACCATGGTTAAGGACACAGGGACAAAACTCTTTTCAGACTTATTGGAAGCCCTCATAAATTAAAACTTTAACAATTATTTATAAAATGTCCAAAACGAAACTGCTAATTGTTTCTAACGAAAAACGTTAGCATTAATTTCGAACGCTTTGAATGTTTACTTATTCTCTTTTTTAAAATAAAAATCATTTCCATCGTCTTTAATTATAGAAAAAGCTTGCAATCTGCCTTTTGAAAATGATTCTTGAACATAGTAGTGTTGCGCATTTCAAAGTCATTTTAGCATATTTTCAGTGGTATCTATGTTTTTGTTAAATTATCAGTTATATTTTTTCTAACTTTACAAATGTAGGTCGAAAATTAACTTGCTAGAAAGTAGAAATCTATTTCATGATAGAAAAAGCGATCTATCTAAATCGGAAGTAGGATAGGATGGTTACTTATGGACTGACCCTCGTATTCTTATATAGAATTTCAAAAGTTTTGTTATGGTTGATTTAGGATCCCATCAGCAGTTGAGGTCATATGGGCACATGCATGGTAAGTCATAAACCAATTTAAACCGAATGGACGAGTCTGCTCTCAGTAATCAGTAGGGCGAGACCATTTCCAATTTTAGAGGTGTTGGGTGGTACATTTGTATTTTAATTTATTCTCCTTTAATAGAACATTCGATAAGCAAACTGATCAGACACCCAAGTTTGCGGTCTATAACCGTGTTTGGGGCTTGATCACCACCATTGAAGACATTTTCTCCCGGAGGATCCATTTATGAACATCAATACTCAACATGTAACAGACATTGCAGTTTGCAGTTTTTTAAGAAGAAAATAATAAAGAAAATAATGCTTGGTTTAGGAATTTCACCCTTATTCGGCCACCATTTTTGTCCTGATAATTTCGTCTATATTTTCACGTCTGCTGCATATATTCAAGTGCATTTTCAAGGTAGCAAACAAAATGAACCCTGACCAGACGGCTCAAAAGCAGTCTGAACTTGATAGCATATTGTTTGCAATGAAGGCCACCTAAGAACATAAGCAAATCAGGGAGCAGCCGACAAAACTCCCCACTGGCGGGCTACTTAATGTTAGGTCCATTAGCTCTGGATACCAGTAGTTCCGAAAGCTTTTAATGGATGAATTATCTATAAGCCTTAAAGCGCCAAGAAAAAATGCATCTAAAAGTGTCGTCTGCTAAAGTCGTCTGCTGCAAATAATTGCCTAACATAACTGACGAATTAAGTATAGAAGCAAACAGGTTGGACCCAGAACAGAGTGCTCCTATAGGAGCAGTCTGATCTGGGTCCAAACTGTTTGTCAAAGAGGCTTCTTAAACATTTCAGCAGACGAGAAAAGCAGACGACTTTTGTTGCCATTAAAACGATTATCTGAACGATTTCATCCTAGTTATCAAAAAATAAGTAAAAGAAAAAGAAGGAAGACAAACAGTCTCTGATCAGACTGCTCCTCGGGTTCAGGGGGCTCGCTTGAACCATTTTCCTTTTAACCCTTAATGCGCCAACCGCAACAAAAGTCGTCTGCTGAAATGTTTAAGAAGTCTCTATGGCAAACAGTGTGGACCCAGACCAGACTATAAGAGCAGTCTGTTCTGGGTCCACGCTGTTTGCTTCTATACTTAATTCGTCAGTAATGATAGGCAATTATTTGCGGCAGACGACTTCAGCGAACGACATTTTCAGATGCATTTTTTCTTGGCGCTTTAAGGGTGAAATTTCCCATGAAAATGAAATAATTTGAATTTGGTTTCCAAATTATTTCATTTTCATGGGATATTTACGAAAAATCAGATAAAATCAGCAAAGTGAGCCCCCTTTTACATCTGAACCCCCTCTCCAGAAATCCTGGATACGCACATGAGCAGGCTGATGAGGCACTATTTTGTTGACAAACACTTAAGCATCTAAGTTCACACCGGGTAGGCGGCAATCGAAAACGTCAATACAATTGACGAACGTATCTCTAGCAAAAATCGTTAGAAACAGATTTTTCGATTGTCAGTTGTCGCTCGACTGGCGACAAATGACAATCGAAAAACACTGTTTCTATCGATTTTTGATCCGCGTTTATCGACCGTGAAGAGCGTTTTTGATGCCGCCTACCCGGTGTGAAGTTGGTTCAAGCTCTCGAGTATTCTGCAAATATCAGCAAATACCTGTTTTCAATTCGTTCCTTTCTGAAATTTCTTGAAATTCTATCATCTCCTCCTCTGTTTTCGGTTTATACATGTCCCCTCTTGTCCTGACAACGTATTTTGGGACAAAATCCTCGATCACCGATTCTGGCCTTTCAGTTGAATTTTTGATCAGCACGTGCAGGACGATGATCGTGAAAACTAGCACTGCTATAAAACCTAATTTAACACGTCGGCCTTCCATTTCTCCTGCGATGGTCAGTCGTTGACTAAAAAATTTCGACGAAACTCATGAATTTAGAAAACGGTGATAACTGAATGTATAGATACGATCAATGGGGCAATTATTGCCCTTTTCCACACTGAAGAAACTGTTCACAGTTGTATATTCCTGTTATACATGTATCAAACATGTCAAAGAGCTGTAATTTTTTGTTGTAACTTATATAAAACGCCGCTAAGACCCTGAATAGTCGTTCTGAAGAAGTCGGTTTATATGTGTCAAGATAAAATTCAAAGGAATTATAGGTTTTGGTCAGCAGTGTAAGGTTTAAGTTTTGAACATATTCATTAAAAAGTTATCGAGACAATCAAAATTTGATTGTATGTGAATTATGTAAAATTAATTAATTTTAAACACAAATGACAGAACAGGCCTGAGGATACATGTACATGTACATGTATGTCCAGGGGCGTCGCGGCATAAGATTTCCAACAATTTGGTATGTGCGACCAGCAAGCCTCAGATCAGCCTGCGCATACGCGCAGTCTGATCAGAGTCTTTGCTTGTCGCTTGAACATTCTATGAATATTAAGCTACTGACCGAACATCCTTTGGAGTTTCTAAGCGTAAGAGGTGGCTGCACAGGCTTGTCTGAGTCTAACTTGTCAAAATGCCACATTGTTGGGGCTCAACTGTCTCGTGACAAAATTATCAAAGTGGTACGTGCATCCATCGAATACTCAGATCAGCATGGTGATTCTCCTAGTCTCGTCAGAGTCCTCTATGCGTAACTAAGGACCCTTGGGTATCTTTTTGCGAGCAGTGAAAACCCTGATCAGACTGAGCGGATGCCCAGGCTGATCTGAGTCTTCGATGAGTACACGTTTTTGTCACGACTCGGCTCAAATATTACAATTATCACGCCGCTATTTTTGTCCTGACAAATGTCGTCTGCTTTTTGCGTCCGCCAGATATAATCAAGTGCACTTCAGACTAGATTGTTTTTGTTTTTATAATGAAGCAAACAATATGAACCCTGACCAGACTGCTCCAAAGGGAGAAGGGAGCAGTCTGATCGGGGTGCATATTGTTTGCAATAAATGCTACCTAAGAACATAAGCAGACGAGCGTAGCAGACGACATAAGTCGTGACTGACAGGCTCAGAATCAGTAATCCTCGCAAAATCGTGAATAAACGAAGAAACTTTTTGAACTTGCTTTAAAACTCCATTCAATTAACATATCATCTTTACCTATCGACTTCAATTTTGCTTTTGGTCTAAAAACGTTCCAAAATTAATACGCAACACAAACAAAGTTGACTACATACAAAGAAATGCTTATATAAGTTTTCCTTTTTATTGCATCTTAAATGGTCTCGGTGAATGTAGACTGACTTTATTTTTATTTGACCACACAAAAGAACAATAACCACACTTTTTCCTGGGCAGGCTTGAACAAGCGGTTAACCAGTAATTCGTGCACATACTTTCGCTTGTAACTGACAACAACACTTCTTAAATGAATCAGCGGAAGGGAGGAGAATGACCGTAGAAATCATTTCATGACCAATCTCCACGAAAGTATGGGACCGGACCGGGATCGAACTCGCGACACTTGGATCTGCAGTCAGACACGCATCTGTAGCCAGACACGTTACCAACTGCGCTATATACGCGGCCCGGCTCACTAGCCTTGTACCCAGGAGTCCCGAGTTCGATTCCCGGCTCTCCCAGTCTGTCGGATGAGACTTTAAACCATGGCCCGTCTTCTGAGATGCTTTAAAACCAGAACCACAAAACCATAAACCCACACGGCAAGTACTGGTAAGAGCCACAAAAATATGAAAACAAGGTGCTTTATAATCATCACAACTCCAAAATTCACTGTAAAAATTGGCTAGACTTTAGGATCTGTCCACCACTATCTGTCGAGTTCATTTGATGAGTGTCCCTGAACTTATATTACAGTAAAACCTGTCTTAAAGCTGCATAGTCTGTAACTTTTGATCTTCTAATTTTAAAAATAATGTTTTTAATTTTCAAGAACACAGTAAAATTACTCAAATTCAGGTAAACATTTTACCATTTTCGTAAATCTTAACAAGTTATCACTATCAAAACAACTGCATTTATGTTAAAATTCAACGGTCTATAATTACATGTATTGGACGGACGCAAATAATTACCAACAAGAGAAAAATACACCTATTTGATAAGATAATTCACTTTTCCATGCAGTTTTCAGCTGTACTGAACATTTTTATTGTGAAAACATAGCTTAATTCTACTTTTACAAACTATTTAAGAAGAAAATAAAAATTTTCGAAAAATGTTCATAGTTACAGAGTATGCAGCTGTAGCCACTAACAAGAAGACCAAAAAGGGTTTTCAAGACCTATAATACTTTTGACCTGTTCAGGAGCATGTTGCAATACTTTTGACCTGTATTAAGCTATAATCTGTCTTTAAGACCTTTGTTTTGTCTTTTTTTCGATTGGCCGCTTAAGACAGGTTTTACTGTACTTAGAAGTAATATACAATAACAAATTTCTATTATGATGGCTAGGGTCAGGGTTGTGCTTGGAAGCAGGTATAAAATATACATGTTGCAAATATGAGGATCTAGTTAAGCGGCGGTGTTACAACGCAGTTTGAAATAATGTAATAATTGTTTCATTTTGAACTTTCGATTTCATTTTGAACTTTCTATTTCATTTTGTGTTATCAAGGTCGACGCAAAATGAAATAACATGTAGTTTTTGTTTCATTTTGCATCGGATGTATGCGGTCGATCTAAATGAAGAATTATTACATTTTGCGCTAATAGTAGGCATACATTTTTTTTTCATTTTGCGTCGATAGTATTATATCAGGTCTGCTCTAAATTATACGCAGATATGTTTATAAACGCTAACCAGTCACCTATCGGTCCACTTTACATACAACAACTCGCCCTGCAGTCCACTGATACTTGGCAAACTACCCAGTCCACTAAAACACCCCAAACCACCCAGTCGATTGAAATTCCAAAACCGTCCAGTCTGTTGAACTGTGACCCAAAAAAATGAGTGAGTATGTTTAGGAAATACCACAATTACACATTGCAGACTAACCCACGGCACCGTGAGGAAGAGCCACAGAAAATTAAAAGTAACAAGGCAGCAGGAATACAACTGAAGCAAAGCAACCAGCTCTCTCTTTCTCGTCAAGATGATTGCGAAACCATAAGGGCTCGAATAATCGCATACCAAAACAAAAATCAAACACAGAACCCCCACAAACAATGGGAGGTACATAAAACAATAAATCAACAACAGAACCACCGCCTTAGAACGGACAGCAGCCTAAGCCACTGGGGGGGGGGGCTTACATTCATTTTACTGGTTGTAAAAACCCAAAAATAATTTAGCTCGCATGGAAACTTCCTAACTAATGCAATGCATCAGCACAGAGAAACAGTCTAATCAAATTATTACACTATGTTGAAACAAAGAAAAGGGCTCATGAAAATCAGCTTTCGTAGGCTTATAATGGAAAAATAAAAACAAAAATATTAATACAGGGCTGCAAGTCTGCTTCTCAAAATGCAATGCAAACTAAAAATGGTTCTTTTATTAGTATGTTTATTACACATATGAAATTTTAAGATTCTATCTCTAATGGTTCTCGAACGAGTGCAAGTGTAACCCACTCACAGATGGATTATAAAACAGGAAGACCCCTGGACAGTACTTAACCAATCTTCGAAGTTGGAGGCATTATAAATGTTGGACGGACGAACGACAGAGGATGCCTGCACTACAAGTTCACCTAATGGGCCTAAAGGCACAGGCCAACGAAAACCCTTTATTTATGATATTTGTTGGTAGTATTTAATATTGCTTCCTACGTTAGTTCAATTTGTGTCGATATGGAACATATCAACACAAAATGAAAGCAATGCTTTATTACATCTTTATTTCATTTTGCATCACAAGTGATAACGCAAAACGAAATAAAAAAGAATCAAAATGAAAAAAATATTGCATTATTTCAAATCATGCTGTAACACGGCGGACATATTAAGGTGGCATCTGAGAGCTGTCGCCCTTTTTGGTGTAAACTTACTGTTTACTTCCCTAATAAAAAAAACTTGAGGTCAACGTTTCTCCAGGGATAAACGTTTAACATTGGTAGTATTACCACATGCATATCTTCAGACCATGAACAAAACATCGTTAAAGGTTCAAAAAACTAAAACTGTAGAAGAAGTAAACAAAGTACCCCCTCATAGCGTCTATGGACGGAGGGACGGACGGACGACCGCATTTAATAGTCTTCTTCGACACACGTCGGAAGACAAAAACAAATCCCAGGTGTGACGAACACTTACAAATTCTTTACACGTCAGAAATTATCAACAAAGTCTTCACATGTTCGAGGAATTGGTACCAATTCTTCACACCCGAGAAAAAGTCGCACCAGTTCTTTACAGGTGTGACGATTACTTACCAATTCATCACATGTCAGAGAAATCTGAGCACAAATTTATCGTAAATTTCACATTTGGCAAATATGTCGTACATGTTTTGGTACCGTGTTGGTACCGATTCTTCTTATGGGTGTGAAATTTACGAAATGAGAATTTTACGGTTCAACAGGCTATTACCTCAGTTTTTAGTTGTATCACTTCGGATAAGCACATTTGTATCTGACGAGACCGTTGGGGTATAAGTAACTATACCGTCAATTAGCACATGTGAATTTAATGACGAAGCCATAATAACCGACTATATTTTCATTCGCTCATTGCTTCGTTTAACGACTTTCTTTGTATAAAAGTAAAAAGTTATTCCTTGATTTTGAAAAATACCAACCTCGGACCCAGTATATGGGACCGAGGTACTACATGTAGCGATGTTATGGTCAAAACCAGCAAAAATACCATGTTGGGTGCATTTTCTTCCTTTAGGATTGGTGTTGCTTTAAAGCGTGTGTTTACCTACCGCCTGATGTGACGAAACCAAAATCACCGGTGTAGTATGACCACAGTGTAGGTACATGTATACATGTAGCCCCAGATGTGTGTGAGATGCAACTTCTTGTATGGATTATAAGAATCTATTATGAGTGTGAGGGAAGGATAGAAAAATCCGTCCCGATGATCGCCGTAAGGCATCACGAGGCTTGCCGAGTGATACCAAACGGGGATCCCGAGGGACTGATTTTTCTATCCTACCCTCACACGAATAATGGATTCTTTTTCTGGCTCACCACTGTTTTTATTTATTTATTTATTTATTTATTTATTTATTTATTTATTTATTTATTTATTTTAAAATAAGCTTCCAGAAGTTCCTGAATACGCTAAGATTGACGTTACTTGACATCCTGGGTAAGATTGCATGGGTAAGATAAGATTTTCTATCCCAGGGTAAAATCTCAGATATCCTTGTCCGGTGTGCAAGAAACATCGTTATAGTCTGCCGCCTATAATTTCTACGTTGACTCCTGATGGCATTTTTTGTTAATGCTCGGCATCCCGGCTAGAAGTATGCCTTGGACTATTACAAACAATATTGGGGTGGATGCCAAGCGTAATTTTTCGTTTTAAGGTCACAGTGAGGTCAAAGGTCAAGTAAGTGCAATTATGCAGAAACAATGACATATAAATACAGCAACTTCTTTTTTTCTTTACAGAATGCTAACAATATGAATAAAAACAAATGCAAATGAACATAGAATGGCATCGATACATGCCACAGCCTCAAAATTGACATTCTTCAGAAAAAATGCCATATTTATGCTAATGAACGTTCAGGCTCCGTACGAATTAAAGAACAATATAGTCTGCGGGCAAACTTAGCTTATCTTGCACGACAAGGGCTATTTTTCATGGGTGCCAAAGTGTTCATCAGGATTCCCTAAATGCGAAGCAAAGTTCTCTTAAAAAACCTGTCTGGGATATGTGAAAATGCATGGTTTCCATGGCAACCCCTAATATGATTCTAGATAATGGGGGTGTGCCTTATAAAATGCTCATATCTCAGCTGCTACTTGACTACTTACATGGTATCAAATCAAACCTTAGACATCCGCCCTTCATCCATTTGTCACATATGCAAATTATCTACTTAACATTCATGAATATTTATGAAAATATTAAAAAAATATGATTCAATAATGGGGGCGTACCTAAAAAATCAATAATATCTCAGCAGTTACTTATCATAGACTACTATAATCGGTACCAAATTAGTTTAGACCTAGGCCTTTCATTCCATGGTCAAGATATGCACAATAGCTTATTTGCATAATTTGCATATTTATGAATATTAATAAAGCTACTAAAAATAAGGGAAATCATTAAAAACAAAATTAAGCTGATTTCATGGTTGCCATATTATCATTGATGCATGTTGTTATGTCATCAATGATACAATTTGACAAGTCCATTCATCCAATGGTCCAATATGAAAATGATCTCATAAGCATATTCATGAATGTATATGTAAACTTACCAATAAATAGGTAAAATTATTTTTTTTTAAAAACTATACACCTGGGGGAGGGGGTGGGGTTGATTGGTAATTAGACCTACCTTGCACCCACTGGAAGAACATTTTCTCATGTATGACAAAATGTTTAGTGGGGCCACAGGAAGATATTGTCCTAAAATTAAACCCATTTAGAATCTATGAAATTTCATAGTTTCCATTGCAACCCTTCATGGATTCTGAAGAAAGAGGGTGTTTGGGGTCTCCTAATGAACAATTTTGCGCTCATGAAAAAATGTCCTGGGTAGGGGTCGCAGGTGCGTGCAAGGTACGTTAAATTAGCCCCCGGGAATTACTATACACGTAAATTTCAGGAAACATGACCCTATAGGTTTGATATGTAATTTTATTCACATCTATCAGTTCAGGGTAAGATTGCTTTTACAATACACCTAGCTTCTAACAGGTGCCCATATGTTTATAATTTGAGACACCTATTTGCAGGTAACCTAAGTCTCTACAGGCGGGCTGTGGAAATTCGGCTCATTCAGCATATTCAATTGCCAACAGGACAACTTGGAGTCCTACAGGATAGGCACATCCCACTGCATCGCACGCGCATTGCATCATTCAGATCTGATTATACTAAAACATTTACATCTGGCAGAGCTACATGCACAGCTGGCAATCTTGCTTTTAACCCCAAAAGTAAGTGAGTTTGATCAGGAAATACCACAAACATCAGACCAACCCATGGCACCGTGAGGAAGAGCCACAGACCAATGACAGTCACAAGATACCATGGAGACGCATAAAATAAAGCCACTAGATCTCTCTTCCTCCTCAAGATGATTGCAAACTAGAAACATGTAAGTAATGCGTTACAAGACAAGGACAAAACACAGAGCCCCCCCCCCCCCAACACAAACAATGGGGGCAACACATTAAACAATGAATCAACAACAAACGAGCAACCTCCAATTGCAGGTTTCCATCCACCTGTGCTGTTCCAACATCCATTTGAGCATTATTAGCATTCAGCCAATACTCGTTATCAACTCTCAAACAGTGCAATTCAAAGGCATCTTTTATAGGTGGTCTAACCCTTTTCTCGCCTTGGAGAAAAGATTGAATTGTATCAAATCAATTTATACATTTTCTGTTTCAACGTAGTTGCCATACAGGCAAAACAAACTCATATCTTTTGCATGATGACTATAGCAGTTTATGAGCTTCCTGGAGGTACTGCTTCCAACGTGTTTTCATTTTGCTGATGACAGAGAATGATGAGCTTGTATCACAAGCTGTCTGGCCATGGAAACCAAGTATGTTCTCCAGTATATCAGTATCTAGTTTTATATCAGTATCTAGTTTCGATAAAATAATGTGCACTGGATATCCCTTTTTGCTGCTTTAACGTTTCTGACATCATCCATACCTCGTATTTTGTACAACCAAGGTGGTTAAGAAGAAGTAGCACATCAGTACTTATCCAAAAGACAATTACTTGCTTGTACTTTCTCTGTATGCATCTTTGGCATTCAAAACTAAACGTGTTTCTGCCTATTCATGATAAGTTTACTACTGGATCCTGAAAGCCACCTCGAGCAACAACTTAACCGTTACCTAACAATGATTCAGCTTTTTGTAAAAGCTCCACTGACAGGTATATTGCAAGATCTGCATTGTTGTTCTCAAGGTAATTGACCTTCAGGGCCCTGAATAAGTTTTCTGATTGATCTTTTGGCTGTTCATTTAGTGCATGTAGACAATTTAATTAACTGCTGTCCTAAGTGTCGATCATATGTGACATGATTTGTGCTGTAGTGTGTCCAAAATGTTTGCAAACAGATGCCACAAAGGCATCTACGTAATCTCCAAAAGTGCAACAACCTAGTATGTTCCCACAGGACTGGATCTTGGTATGATCATCAATTAAAAAAAGATGGATTTGGGAATATTAGACAGAGTTTGGGATTGCCACTAGACACTTTGTCATAATTTGTTCATCCACTCAATGGCTTGATCAGGTGGAACTTAGTCAAACAGAATTTTGCTGCGTTTGATGACAAACTTTTTGCGGTTTGGCACTAATTATATTATGTCTTGAAAACCCTCTTGGAATCACAGTTTCCAACTGGTTCTTCCTCAAACCATCCAAAATATCAACGCTCTCAAAATGGAGACTAAGAAACAAGAATAGTCTCTCAGGAATAATCCTTTCAACGTGTTCGTGATTGATTTCTTGCCAAAGATCAGTGTGGCCAGCTGTCTTCTTCAGATCAGCCCTAGTTTTTAATTTTGATGAAAGCGTGAACCAGTTCTTGTAACAGACGTACTAAAACAAGTTGGATATAATTTGGATACCATGCGACAGTCTGCATGCCTGGCTGTAAACTCAATCAAGGTTTAAAAATATGGTTCCTCTTCAATTGCAGGATGATAGGTCAAGCCTCAGACTCAATGACGTCTCTGATGTAAAGTTTTAATTGGCTTGGCTGTAGCTGGGCCTACCTAGGCTCAACTTGCGATTTTCTTTAGCTCTGACTATCTGTGAGTCGTGAGCCCTTTTCTTTGTTTCATCATGGTCCGTTAATTTGATTATTTTGTTTCTCTATGATGATACAATACTATAGTTAGGAATCCTCCATGCGAGCTTAAGTTTTTTGTGCTTAAACAACAGCAGAAACTAGGACAAAGATTTGGTACCAGTAAAATGCATTTAAGCCCCCCCCCCCCCCCCCCTCAGTGGCTTTGGCTGCTGTCGATTCTAAGGCGGTGGCTCTGCTGTTGTTGTTTCGTTGTTGATTGTTACTCCCATTATGTGATTCTGTAATTGTTCTATGTATTGTTGTGCGTTACTTTGTGTCCATTCTAGTTTTGCAATCATCTTGATGGGGAAGAGAGAGCTGGTTGCTTTGCATTTTTGTATTTCTGGTGTATCGTGATTGTTGTTTGGCTCTTCCTCACGATGCTAAGGGTGTGATTGTGGTATTTCCTGATCATACTAACTATTTTTAAATCGTTTGGTCATTGTGTAATCTTCAGAGGAACATTCTGAAGAATCTGTCTCTGAAGAGACAAAGAGTTCCTTCTTTGAGGCATTTGTTAAAGTTTTGGGAATGACATAGTCAGATTAATCAATCAGATACGTAAATAGTGCGCCTTTAAATTGAAAGAGCACCTACAAGTTGAGACCATGATGCATTCGTACATCATCAATGAATGATTGTCGTCTTGATAAGTATCTCTGTGGTATTTCACGTTCGGGGTGTCTTCCGTAACTTGCTGCTACATGTACTATTCCCAGATAACACATATCAAGCACATGACAAAGAGCTTCCTAGATTTGTGCAAAGTTCACCCACCCACCCATTATATGTGTTTTTGTCACAGTAAAACACAATTCAAATGTATTGAAGACCCTATTACCAATCAAATAACACAATCTTTCGTTCTGAGAGGTCTATGACTTAGGCATGACTGAAAATCTCCTTGAAAAAAGACTTTGCATAAAATATATACTCCAAAACCACTGCTTTTTCTGTGAAAAGTCCATTTTTCTATCCCATAATAGCTATAACATTCCACAAACTATTATTTTCAACATTTCTATATCTGACGTTTTAGTTTGCAGCATATTAAACATAATTAGAAAGATTTAGATAGCATGTATACCAATATAAAACACCCTCATAGCGATTCTAAAGCAAAAAAGCACCAATTTGACCTTTGACCTTGCTGTGACCTTATTTCGAAGTTTCAGACGTGGCATCCACCGTGGGGCAATTTGTCATACCCCAAAGAAAAATTCTTGCATGGATGCCGAGCATTAACAAAAAATGCCATCAAAACCATTTTCTAGGGGCCTTAGAAATTATAGACGGCAGACTATTATAGAAGAGTGTCGGGCGATGATATAGATTTAACCTTCTAAAGAAAAGGAATGATTCTGTTTTTGTTTTTTTTGTTGTTGCTTTTTTTGGGGGAGGGGGCTTGATCTAAACTTACCACTGCTCTGCCCACTCATGCGGCATTTCATCAGAGTCAACACTGTTTGTTAAGGTACACAAGATCTTCAGACAAAAAAATACAATATTTATTTTTAAAGCTATAACCTGACACCCCTAGATATATACAATGGACTATCCCAAGTTTATTATATCAAACCGAAAGGAAGAATCCATCTGTATACAAAGGGTAAGTAACTTTGAGACCATTAAGTCTTGGTCCACATTTTACCATCTAAAGAAAAGTAATGAATCTGGGCTTTTTTACCATTATGCTTCAATTTAGAGGACTGGAAACCCCTAAATGGGTACTATGGCAAACAGTGGAGACCCAGATGAAATAATGCGGCATTTTTCAGGGTCTGTACTGTTTGCTGAGACCAAATCGATCTTCAGAGAAAGAAATGTAATATTCTTTGAAAATTATTACCTGTAACCCCTCAATATATATGCAATGGACCATCCTGATATAACTGTATCAAACTTTAATAGTTAAGAATGATTGAAATAGTTAGGAAGCCTCCTTGCGAGCTAAGCAATGTTTGTGCTTTATAAACAACAGAATCTAGGGCGAATATTTGGTACCAGTAAAAGGCATTTACCCCCCCCCCCCCGCCCCCAGTGGCTTAGGCTGCTGTCCGTTCTTAGGCGGTGGTTCTGTTTTTATTGATCAACTGTTTATTGTTGCTTCCATTGTATTGTTTGTGGAAGTTCTGTGGTTGGTCCTTGTTTTGTTATTCAGGTTGTCCATCTAGTTTTGCAATCATCGTGATGGAGAAGAGAGAGCTGATTGGCTGCTCTGCTTTAACTGTCTTCCTGGTGTCTTGTGACTGTTGGTGTTCTGTGACTTTTTTCTCGCGATGCCGTGGGTTGGTCTGCAGTGTTTGATTGTGGTATTTCCTGATCATACTTACTTGCATTTTTAAGGAAAATTCCAGAACGTCGGTCTTGATCAGGATCCAAACAGTTTGATACTCTGATAGTGTTTCTTATAAAGATTTTAAAAGTTAATTTTTGAAAAAAAAAGTCAGCAGACGACAACAAAAGCATGAAAAACTACCCAGCAGGTCCTTGTTTTGTTATTCAGGTTGTCCGTCTAATTTTGCAATCATCTTGATGGGAAAAAGAGAGCTGGTTTCTTTGCTTTAACTGTCTTCCTGATGTCTTATGACTGTTGGTGTTCTGTGGCTCTTTCTCGCAATGCCGTGGGTTGGTCTGCGGTGTGTGACTGTGGCATTTCCTGATCATACTTACTTGCATTTTTAAGGAAAACTCCAGAACGTCAGTCTTAATCAGGGTTCAAACCGTTTGGTACTCTGACAGTGTTTCTAAAATATTTTTTGAAAAAAAAAAGTTAATTTTGGAGAAAAAAAGTCAGCAGACGACAACAATTAAAGCATGAAAAATTACACAGCATCCAAATAGTTACATGTGTAAATTAATCTTTACCTTTGTAAACTAACAATTGGCTCCTCTAAATACGTACTTATCTGAAGCAATGCGTAAATGTGTTAATATTTCATGTTTTACTCGAGCGTGCAAAAATATTCAAAAGATAAATGTTGTTAAAAATAACCTGCAAATATTGTAAAGCCAGGACATAAATATAAATAAACATGACTGAGCACATAAAACTGGACGTAACTGATGATAAAATTGCTATAGCAACGATGGTTAATGGTGAAAACAGGTTCAGAACGGCCTATGTGGAAGAATGGATGAAAGTCCTAGACGCAGTGGAAAGGTAAGTTTTTTTGCGCTTCTTAACACAATATATTATATTGTATAATTATGCTTAAAGCTCCTTAATAAACTTGGAGTATTCACTCTTATCAAATCATATCAAACATGGGTGTCTACAGAAAATTCCGTAGGGGTGGGAGTCCTGATTTTTTTTTCTTTGCGGGGGATTATCAACGTATTTTACAGAGGGCCGTACGGACTTCCATCGAGAAGCAAATGGACCCGGGATCCGTACCAGTATTTCTAAAGAAATATCTATATCAACTTGTGATTTTCCAGGGGGGTCCGGATCTCCCCAAGCCCCCACCCCTCTCTGGATCCGCTCATGCTTTGTGGTATTCACTCTTATCAAATCAACAAATCAAATCAAATCACCTTTATTTCTCTAAGTCCACTAACCCTTAAAGAGCCAAGAAGAAAATGCATCTGAAAATGTCGTCTGCTGAAGTCGTCCGTTGCAAGAGATTGCCTAGCATTACTGACGAATTAAGTATAGAAGCAAACGGCGTGGAACCAGAACAGACTGCAGTCTGATCTGGGTCCACACTGTTTGACATAGAGGCTTCTTAGACATTTTAGCAGACGAGAAAAGCAGACGACTTTTGTTGCGATTGGCGCATTAAGGGATAACATGAAATACAATCATTTTTATTTCAACTTGATTAGATATTCAACTTGATAAGATACACATAGATCTATACGTGTTTACACATTAAGAAAATTCACAGCATAACCGTACTCGATCTATTACGCGTACTGTCAATATATAGAGTTTATTATTAATCATTATATTTAAAATATGGAATTTATAAACCGAGAGAGGTGAAAAATCCAATAAAGAAGTTTCTTGATATGATTTTTCTCCTCCCGAGGTTTATAAATTCCATATTTTTAATATAATAATTCAATAAATTGTATATTACATGGATTCTGCTTGAACTGCATGTAGACTTCGAGCTAAAGAAAAAGGTCCTGCTCCCCGCCTAGGGAATTTTGCAGACATATCCTATCTTGGAGAAAATTTCGAGCCGCATCTTTTAAGAGATGTTTGCACTCTGTGCTCCGGGGCGTTAGTCTCTGACAGCCTGTAACATATGTTACTGCAACAAACTAAGGAAAAAATCCAAATGAAAGTTTGAGCTACATAAAGAAGACATTAAACCATCTAATTATTCAAATTTCTTATGTAGTTTGCAAGCTGGATGCCTAAGCTACATAAGAGCATCATTTTAAACAAAATTACAGCCTTCAATGGTGTTATATGCGTTTCATAGATTAAATTTCTCTTTGAAAGTTGAAATCGTGACTAACATCATTTAATTTTACAGACGATTTGTGAATTTTTACAAGTGTTTTAATCTTAGTTCGCTAAAAACTTATTCGACTAATAGAAAAAATAAAGTTTGCTTTTCTATCTCAAATACATTGTTTTTTTATGAGCTATTAAACAACCCTACCCCCAATTTTAAGTATCCAATTTTGGTATCTATTATTGAAGAAAAATACATGAAAATATTTGACGCTCGTGGATATCTTACATTTTTGGCACTGTCTTGCTGATGCAATAAAGAATCATACATTTGCAAGTTTGACATCGGGATTAGAGCACTCATTAAAGTATGTAACGTATGTTACATGGCATAATGAATGAGCAAGGAAATTGTCTTGGAAATGATATTTCAGAAGAAAAAAATACTATTTTCACATGTTTTCCTATTAATCTCTAACCTCCGGTGCCTTAGTCTTAGTAATTATAGTCATTGCTGATAACAAGCCCATTGAATTGTGTAGCAGATATTATATGTCCTCTTTTTATCACATATTTTCTAATGCCTAGATTATTATAATATATAGACATTTAGATAGAAAATAATAGTTCTCATTTAAATGACACAATATAATAAATATTCCTATTAAATATAAGTATTCAAAACCAATCTTCATTAAAGTCACCCTCACAATGTCTATCATTGTGTCTGCATCTATTGCAAAATAATCACCCATTTCATCACAACCAGTAGAATCATGGCATAGTATTAGGACTGCAAACTGAGTACAATCCTGTTTCTCTCCACCCCTTTGGGAATTATGCAGAAATATCCTACCTTGAATAACAATTCAAGCTGCACCCAAAGAACTTAATATGTTTTCTTTAGTTACAATGTTGACTCTTGGTGGTTTTCGCAGACCGTCTGAAACAATTTCAGTTACACCTTGAAAGTTATCTGGTATATGAGAAAGAACATGAAGTTGGACATTGCCATCAATTATGGTTGCAGCTGATTATTTTTATGTCAGTACATTGAAGCAAGCCTTAAAATAATGTAAAACCTATGATTTCTCAGCTTTTACAGCCATATCATTAGCTTTTGCATTCAAAAGAAGGAAAGTGGACTATGGGGAGAATAGGATAACCAGTAGTTCTATATTATGCTCTATGGAAGATTTATATAAAGTAAACAAGTTGATAAGGTTGCACCATTTCATGATCCATTGAAAACACTGAAATTTAAAACACTTGCCTCTGACTGTGTAATCAAAAAGGATGTCAGGACAATGCCCTTGCTCATTTATTATGACGAGTTATAAAATGTTATATCCTTTAATAAGCGCTCTTATCTTAGAAACTTAGTGAATCATTGAAGTGAAAGAGTCTAATTTGCGCTCTGTTCATCCTGCATTTCATTGCTTTACCTGCTGTGATACATCTAATTCGTTTATCTGAAGGGAAAGAGTTACCTTCATTTCAGCATTACAGAAGTACTAAGACTTCAAATAAGTTTTTGAATGCTTGGGGAAAGATAATGTTTGTTGCATGTATGGAAAGGCTACATTTATAAAAGTTAACCAGCTAAGATATGATTCTTCATAACAGAAATATCAAGGTACATCAGTCCAGGTACTCATTGCTTTTAATGGCATAGTTTCACTCCTTGTAAAGCTTTAGCCTTTCTTCTACTTGCAGAGTATCACTTGAAACACATACTCAAAGATCCAACTATTAGGATTTTATATCAGTTTCCGAATGTTCCAAGCCATTAATGGCAAAATTGGAAAGTTGATAATGGCTCATCAATTTTGAGTGGACTGGTGGTAAAACTGTATAACAGTAAATGATTGAAATATTGTGTGATGATTCTACTAGTTGCAAGGAGGCGTGTGATAATAATGATTACCACAGAAGCAGACAACGACAAACGTTTAACATGAGTGTTAAATCGATGAGAATTTGTTTGGACCATTGCATTTATTGTATTGTCTTGTACAAATGTAAAACTATCTTTTTTATTAATGGCTCTATATTTAGCATTATATGCACAGTATTAGGAAATGTGCCCAAAAGGTTATTGATAACATCTGTAACAACAGTCCATGGGCTTGATAATTAGGAATGAAATAATTTCTAGTGTTTTCGCACCAAAGACTTATAAGTACGCATTAAGTGTCCTGATCTTAAACGTAATGCCATCTTGCAGATATATGAGCAAGACAGACTAAGAAAATGTAAAATATCCACACGCTGTAATCGCTTTCATGTGTTTTAATTAAAAGGTAATAACAAAAGTTGCTTCTCAGTAAAACTGATGCAGCTTGAGTTGAACTTTAAGAAGGAATATGTCTGCAAAATTCCCTTGAGGAGAATGAAACATTTTTAGGCTTATCTTACGTAAAGACAATGAGCTTGCCCATTTATTACATAAGGTAACATATGTTACAGCCTCTAATATTAAAAAATTTGCAACAAACTTGCAGATTTTGAGTCTTTTCATATAAGCGAATAAATGCCAAACAAGGAAACATTATCATCAACTGCAAATATTTTTAACTATTTTTACTTTAGTTTTAATACCAAACTTTTCACCTTAAAACTGGGTAGGGGAAGGGTTGTTTAATTGCTTATTCCAGTAAAATATTTAAAATAGGGAAACAAACTTTAATTTTTCTGTTAGCCAATTGCATGAGCTAGTCAGACATGGCTGAAAAACATTGTGCAAATAGACTTATAAAATATCGTTCCAAGCTAGCACGTCTTTTTTGCTGTTCACATGTACCATATTCGACGTGTTACATAGTTCCAATTTTTGTTGCTAGGCAACATAAAAGACTGGGCGAACACGCGTGGGCAGCTCATTATATGTGGTCACCATGGCAACAGATTGAGATTTATAGTTATTTTTTCTACTAATACTTGTATCACCTCATACAAACTGTCTATAATCAATAGGGAAAAGTAATGTTCCAGAGTCTTCAGCTGTTACCTAAAGCCTAAAAAACAAGTTTCCAAGAAATATCAGTTATTTTTCGCCTACCTCTTGACTTTAAAAGTTAATATCAAATAGTAAAAGGCAATTAACGTGAACTTGTTTTGTTCATGTAGCCTAAATAACAATCAGCTGCACATGGCCTTACCTTTTGAAGAATATACATCGCTAAAACAGTTACCATAGCAACGTAGTTGTGTGTTTATTAAAAATCGAATAAATTGGTTGCTAGGCAACCAAAATAAAGGATATGCATATTTGGTTCTTTTTTATAGCATTTTATGTAACACTAATATTGTCCAGTTGAAGAATTGATATCAATAGGTTAACTTCTATCTGTGGTCAAAAATAAAAGACTTTGAATAACCATGGGTATGCAAAAAATAAATATAAACGCGGCCATGCGTCTTTAAGTCCTTCCACAAAACATCCCGTTACTATGGAAACTGATCAATCATAAACATACTGTTTCTATTCCTGAATTGCTAAGATGTCATGCTATCATTATGGTGAATTTTAACTAAATGCACACGCAGATTTTCAGACTATGTAGAAAGTCTCATTCTTTATTGGATGACCCTCGTAGTATTGCAATCATCTTGATGGGGAAGAGAGAGCTGGTTGCTTTGCTTAATTTGTCTTCCTGGTGTCTCGTGATGGTTGAGTGGCTCTTCCTCGAGGTGCCATGGGGTTGTCTGCGGTTTGTGATTGTTGTATTTCCTGATCATACTCACTTCCTATTTTTGTAAACTTAAAGGCCTATGAAAGAGATTTAAGTATGTTAAAAGAAAATAACTGCGATAATCATTTTATTGAGGAAACAGGTTTCCTGTCGTGGTAACAGGGATGGCATTTTAAACTAGGGCAGCCATCAAAGTAAGCCAACACATGCATTATTAAGCAAACTCCCATGTCTAGATGAATGGTTTATTGCTCTTAGTTGTTCAGCGTTGAAATTAAAATATAAAAAAAAATCCAAATTACTTGTGTGATTTTTTGCAAAAATATTAACTCAAATGCCTTCACTTTTGTAGAATGACTCATAAACAAGCTAAAAAGTGACGGTAACTTTTTTTTTTCATGACAAAGCTCTTTTGTATGCTAATAGGGATACCACAGTGAAAGGCTTGATCATCCAAGGACAGGGCAAACACTTCAGTTAAGGACTTGATTTGGATTACTTGAACACCAAGAATGATGAATATCTGGAACAATTCCAAACCAAAACATCAGAGCTATTTTGGAGATTGTCATTTTTTCCAATTCCAACTGTGGCGGCTGTGAACGGTAAGCTTTCGACTTGTCTGCATGGAACCTTTACTGATAAGCTGTGATACCTCGTTCATTATCACTGTCACAGACTAATTACATTTGAGCCAGAGCATGAGATTTCCAACAATGTGGTATGTGCGACCAGCAAAGCCTTAGATCAGCCTGCGCATACGCGCAGTCTGATCAGAGCCTTTGCTAGTCGCTTGAGTATTCTATGATTATTAAGCTACTGACTGAACACCATTTGGCGTTTCTAAGCTTTAAAGGAGGCTGTAGAGGCTCGTCTGAGTCTATACTTGTCAAAATGCCACATTGTTGGAAATCACATGTCGAGGCTCATTTGTTAATTATTTACACTGTATTGATCGAAGCTCAACAGTATTGGTCAAGGTCAGCCGTATAAAGCGACTAGCAAAGGCTCTGATCAGACTGCGCGTAAGCGCAGGCTGGTCTGAGCCTTTGCTGGTCGCATATACGAGGGTCTGAATGGGGGGTCTGGTATTCACTATTCATTAAAAATTTAGCCCATTATTCATCTCATTGAAATTTTGGGTTATTCATTAATATAAGACCAATTATTCATTTAAAGTAAGAAAGGTGGCAAAGAAATCTGATTATTCACTATTCATTAATTTTTTCTTCAATTTATTAAAAAAAATAGGATTATTATTATTTTTTAGGCCCTAATTATTCACTATTCATTATTTTTTGCCTAATTATTCACTATTCATTATAAAAAAGGGCCATTATTCACTAATCATTATACCCCATCCAGACCCTCATATACCAAAGTGTTGGAAATCTCATGTCGCGGCTCATTTCTTTGTCACCTAAGCACTTTGTTTATTGTTCTGTTGGACTTTTAAATCCTTTATGAAACTGCTAGCCGTGCTGTGCTAAACATCTTTATGCACTACACCCCTCCCTGCTTTCACCCCGCCAACCTGCAGCGACCCCGCCGCAATCAAGTCTTTTTAACCAGAGTGGGAAACAGTGTCGATCCTGATCAGATGGCTTTGTCAGATGTCCCCTGATCTAGTTCTGCAGTATTGGGTCACAAGTTCTCACAGCAATCTCTAGATTCGACCCTTCCTCTACATTCTAGATATACGTAATAGTTTATAAACTTGGCTATTTAAGAAACCCATTTTTTACATAATTAAAGAAATTGTTGTAGGGTACCATGTGCTTGATGGACCCACAAGTATTTTGTAAGTGTTTTTCCTTAAGTTTCTTGTTTTCTTTACTTCAACAACCCCTCGCGAGGATTACGTGCAGGTGGCCAAAACAGAGTTTATAATACCTTGCTCTGCTGAATTTAAGAAATAAGCTTGAGGTCCCCCTGCATTGCCATCAAATCTATGCGACTGTGTTACAACGTCATCGCTTTATAATCAAATGTAATACTCGCAAGCATGGATGTTTGAAAAATTGATCCAAAATGACAATTTTTAAACATAAAAGGTACAAACTGAGTGCAAAATAAGCGATTAATGAATAAAGGCAGCTTCTAACCTCGCCCAACCTCTACACGAATAAGCAGTACGTGGCGAGTGAGGCATTTTTGTTGGGGTTTTGTTTTTTACGTCAGTATACTTAATTTACCCGTATACTTAGCTTGGTGATAGATACGATGTTCCGTCGCGTCAAGCTTAAAGCTCCCATACATGTATATGGGCCAGCTCATGAGATTTGGTGAATTTTCGCATATGCGCATAAGGCCAAATAAAAAAAACTGTGTTTAGGGTAACCCGACCCTACCTAAATTTTCGGGTGAAAAATAGATTTTTTTCTCAGGTTTTCTGGACAAAAATATAATTTTATACATTTTGAAAGGCATTTCGCCTTTCAAAATGCATAAAATTATAAATAATTAAAACAATATATGTGCCTACCCTACCTAAAATTTTCAAACCTTTTTCCCGAAGCAAACTTTTTTTTATTTGGCCAAACCTCCTTTAAACGCCCATGGCACATACGGCTGGGCTATTTGTTTTGTGGAGCCTTCGTCTACTTCTATACTTCGTGTATGCGAGAAGCAATTGCTCTGGTGAGTCTGCTGGTCGCTGATGCGATAAGTACCACAACAGAAACTCGTGCATTGGCCCAAAAATGCCAGCTTATGTATCCAAGACCCCTAATCTGAGCCCAAAATAAAGCCAAGATCGTTAATAACATCAAACCAGTTTATTTGCAGGACATGCGTTTGGTGGCGGGGCGTTTTTGGCATTGTCATGTGACTTTCGCGTCATGAGGTCAGATCGAGGCTGGCTGTGTTGGCCGGAAACGGCGCTGAACGTAAGGTTTCCTCCGAAACTCATGGCACTTCTGAGGTGAGAGCATGAGCGATAATGAGCCAGTTTGTGAGATTTAGGTACTTATTTCAAATATTTAAAAGCTATCTGTAATGAGTCTATATCTACTACCGCACATTGGGTATGCAATAATCAAAGGACCTGGTAAGACTGTGATGAGCAGTTTCGACTTGCCGATGTGATAAGTACAGAAATCTCATAAACTAAATGTACATGTAGCTTAAACTACATGTTTTCGCTTTCAAGTTTTGATATATTTTGCAAAAAGCTGGCGACCATTTTGACTCCAATATAGTTTTACATTATTAATGCCTAAACGAAAGTTTGCATTTTTGGAGCATTAGAGGTGCATGACACTGCAAAAGTATAGTAAATTGTGCACCTCATGTATACACCGATGCCAACGTTAGTTCTGACTCCACTGTCATGCGCGGATCCAGAAAGTTTTGTCAGAGGGGGTCCAACTTTTTTTTCCAACTATGACGTTTTTTTAATGTTTTTTTGTTGTTCTTTTTTAGTTCATGAGGGGGAGAGAGGAACCGAATAGCACTATAAGCGAGCCATCATCGGCCCGCCAGTGAAACGCCATTTAAATGGCGTTTCGCTGGCGGGCCGTTGATGGCAAAACATTGAATGCTGGCTTGGCTTTGTGATTTTTCAGGTGATCCTGACCAGTATTGCTAAGAAACCCTATATTTTGGTGATTTATCAGGGGGGTCCGGACCCCCAGCCCCCCCCCCCCACCTCTGAAACCGCGCATGACTGTATGTCAGTTATCAATGTTAATAATTAGGCCAGCACATGAGATTTTAATACTTATTACACATGCGCAAAAGCCTCCAATAAACACCCATGTTGTTTCATGGGCGGATCCAGAGGGGGGCAGGGGATCTTGACCCCGCCCCTGGAAAACCACACAACTGCGGGGTTTCTTAGCAATACTGGTCCAGGTCCCCTGAAAAATCGCAAAGCTACCTAGCCAACATTCAATGTTGGGCCATCATCGGCCTGCCAGCGAAACGCCATTTATATGGCGTTTCGCTGGCGGGCCGATGATGGCCCTCTTTTAGTGCCATTTGGATCCAACTAAAAACAAAACAAAAAAAAAACGTTGTCAGAGTTCAAAACTTCTGACAAAACTTTCCTTCTTGATCCGCGCATGTGTTTTATCTAGCAGGGCTAGAGGTCTAAATTTTGGTCTGGGGCTCTCTCTACTGTATCCTTGTGTGTCTGTGTATTTCTAGGTTTACCAGAATAATAGGTGCTCCAAATACGATACGTACCAAAATATTATATGCTGGCTCAATTATAATTAAAATAACACATGAAACCAATGGTAGAACACAACGAAAGCTGAGTCAAAGTGCTACTGAGTTACTAAAAAAGAAGATACTTTTAGATGTGTTTGCACTTCTCCGCAGAGGCTTGGACTTTGAGTAGTCTAACACTTTATGTGAGTACTTATACACCTGTACATGCATATGTCAAATTAGAATTCCAACAAATTGTATTTTACTTACCAGCATAACATATCAGTAAGACGGTACTTGAAAGTACTTGTAGCGATATATCAGTGAGGCGATTCTTCAAAGCTTCCACAGCAGTGTATAATTGAGACGCTACAGCAGCCACTTGATTATTGTTAGCGTGCGTACAGGTTTACGTCACTTTTGTCAATCAACGGTTGTGTACTTGTTATTATTATTTCAGAGCGAAACTCCCCAGTGGCTGTTCACAGAGAGATGCCATTATTTTCTCCAAAAAACTTACTGCCCAAGAAGCTAAAACACTTCAGATGGTAGACGTTGTGACCTCGGAGGACAAACTTCTCGATTCTGCTATTAAACTTATAAGGACGGCTTTGGGTCCAAGAGGGTTAGATAGAACAACTCTTACGAACGTGAAAAGGGATATTTATGGAAATAGTATTTTGTCTAAAATGTAGATTCTGGCTAGATAGCTGATGATTCTAATCGCAAGGGCGACCAGCGCGGGCTCAAATGAGCCTTCACTTCTCGTACTCACTTAGAATGGATTCAGCCAGCATAAATCTCAGTACGCTATCGGCCCACTAGTGAAAGGCAATTTGAATGACGTATCGATTGAGGGCCGATAGAGGCCCGTTTTTATATGCTATCTGGGAAAGCAGATGAAGGTTAAGATAAAACTTGATGGGACAGTGGAAAGATGCTACAATATCAGGGGTTATAAAGCCAGCTACAGTAAATCTCCCAATGAGCCTCTATGATCCTTACAGGTTCTAGGAGCGGCCACTCTCTTAAAGAACACAAAAATTGGTTTTCAAGACCGATTATCGCTGAATGCAGGTCAAAAGTATTACAGAATGCTCCAAGGGGAGCATTCTGCAATACTTTCGACCATCATAAAGCTACCATTTTCTATTAAGACCCTTGTTTTGTATATTTTGAGTGGCCACTTAAGACGACGAAACCGAAACCTTGTCATTTTAGCTCACCTGAGCCGAGGGTTCATAGGTGAGCCATTAGTATACCAATGACTCAGATTTCGTCCGTCTGTCCGTCGGTCTGTCAACATTTTCAAACATATACTACTCTGAAACCACTATGCCAATTGAACTCAGTTTTCAAATGAAGACTAAAAAATCTTGTTGCCTGAAACTGCAAGGCCTGGTGCCTTGATATTTGGCATGTAGCATTCTCAAGTATACCCCTACAATTTTTTTTCAAACTGTGGCACTCGCGCCAAAATTGTCACGCCCGGCGGTCGCATGTTTTATATGGCAAAAATGGGGAAAATATGTATTGTTGACTGAAATCACTAGGCAGAGAACCTTGATATTTGGAATAATAATGGGGCAGATGTGTGAAAAAATCGTGCATTTTATGATAAAAGCATGAAACTTGGTACATGGCCAGATTATTAATTAACAAAAAAAAATTAGGGTGGGTGCCACGCCAGAAATGCACATTGACGGCCGCCATCTTGAATTTCAAAATGGCGACCTGTTTTCATGTAAAGCCTGTTAAGCTGGGTATCATTTGGCAATAAACTTTTCTTTGAAGCCAGTTGAAGTGTCTATTTTAACAATAAAACATTTGTAATTATCTGACATCACATGTAGATGGACATAGTATCCAAGATGGCCGCCGTTTTTTATATATTGAATCAACTTGCCTATAAAACACCATATAACGAACTTAGTTCAAATTATTGCATCAAATTCAAGCTGTCCCAAGTATAGAAAGGCTCAAAATGTGACCTCGCTATTTTTGAACAGTTTATAAGAGAGCCTTGATACAATCTGGCATCCAAAATTGCTCCCAGAGAAGAAAATTTATTGTGGGTTTTTTTCATACATAAATATATCTGAAACGTTTATGAGTGTTTGTTTTACTTGCAATGAATGTTTGTTTCTTATATATAATATGTAATTTTGAAATATTCTCAACTGTGATTTCAAGCATGGCATCCAAGATGGCCGCCATAATGGAAAATCCTATTTATTGGTGATATTTTACAGTTCTTTCTAAAACAATCATCACGTTTTTGCTATTAGTCGTGTTTGACATCACTGACTTTGTATCATGCCAGTCAACTGTTCATAATCAAGGACGTACTTGATATATACACTCAACAAAAACAATAAATGCATGTTAGGTACTACCTGCCTCGAGTCAAAGGCAGCAGATGTTAGTTGAACAAAAGGTTAAGAAGTTTACTGAGCTTCTACCATGTACACTTGCAATGTATGACTGCAGGCAGCTCGAGGATGTCTATAGCGTAGAGAATGTCCATATGTTTACAGAAAGACAGAAATTCTATCTATTTTTTTTTTGATCAAGTGCTGTCTCCTCCATCTTCCATCATTAAGTAGTTTGTGCCACATGCATTTGGTGCACTTAAACTCAAGGGACCACTTTACATTACTTAATATTTTATGTTCATGTTGAACCTTCTCCTTACAATACTTCCATACATCCAACTTCACCAGCAATTCCTCCAAGTACTCAGCCTTGATCACCAGATCATCTTTGTACAACAACAACTATGGGCAATCTGTTCTGAATTCCGTGAATAGAGCCTCTTATATAACAATTAAGAGCAGTAGAATCAGAAGAGAGCCCTGATGAACATCAACACAAAACTTCTCACTGCTACAATTGCCAACTATTGCCCTCCTTTTCATGCCCTTCATCATGCAATGCATCAGTCGCACCAGCAACTCGTTGATTTAAAAGCATGCACACTACCTACCTGCTATCCTTCTCTTTGTTAATGAAAGCGATGAAGAATAGCTTGTTAGAAGTCAGGAGCAACTGTAGCTGGCTTAAAATGAAGATCACAACTGTAGTGCCACCATGTCTTGGCATAAATCTTCACTGCATCTCACCAATCTCAACTCACTGCCTGATATGTCTCTCCAATATGCACCCAAACACCCTTATTAATTGCTTAAATAACCTCAAGCTTCTGGTCAGAGTACCCCCTTTGCCTATGTACACACTATCAATTTTGCTCTCCTACTAGTAATTTGTACTAACTCTCGAGATAATGTCGCCGATGAGGTCAAACACCTTGACTGTGCCAGTTTCCCAAATACATGTATAATAAAGAATCTCGATGACAATTGCTAATGATCTGTCTGCTTTGTCAGAACACATCCTGCTAATTGCTTTTGTGATAAATCCTGTGCTGATCAGCTGGCTAGAGCTACAACTGGGATTTCCTCTGGCATGCCTTCTGCATTCCAATGAGTTCAAATTTGAGTATCTTCATAATGTTCTTTCCACGCTTTTTTACGATTCTTCCCCAAGCGACTGTTGGCCCGCGTAATTCAGGACATGCTATTCCCATTTTGGCTTATATACCGGGTACAATCAAAGCAATGGCCAGGAAATAGTACAATCGGAGCTAACATTCTTCCTACAAAACCGAACTGGGAAAACCTAAATATACAGATAGATAGTATACAGTGGTGATGTATAGCCCTTCACTAGGCTACCTTAACACAACCAAAATCATTTACATACAAGTATATAAAAGTATATGATAATAAGATTTACACTAATAACAATAAAATGAGAACCTAGCGGAAGATCCCTGGGCTGTAAAAGAACATCACTGTAAATGCAGAGCGAAATACCATCATCATTTAAACCCCTACATACCTAAAGAGACAAAAAAAACTTTGGTTTCAACTAACTAGACTGGATAGGTTTTTGGACTGGGCTATCATGGAATCAAATGCCTGACTCTGACTCACTAGCAAGCAATAAGTGACGGAAGCTTTGGCTAGAAACTAAGATGTCTGCAACATTATATATTGGCTTGACTTCAGAATAATATAAACTTTGATTACTTTTAAGTAGATGTGATAGTGCTAGCTACTGTATATCATCAACACAACCTAGTAAGGTTGACTGCAGCAAATACGTCACTTGTCAAGATCAAGTCGTAAAGTTGATGTTGTGTGTGAAAACGGAGGATTCTGGTCTAAATACATTTTAATCGTATACAAATTTAGGAGATGTATAGCCTTTTTTAAGCCTATGGTAATTGCTGAAAAGGAGGGAGGTCAAAAAGAAACTTTGATATCTCTATTACAGACTTAAAAAATCTGATGTAAACAAACGGTATTTTATTCAATGGCAATTCTACAAAAGACAGTTTTAGTTTGCTATAGATACAAAAATTCTTTGCATCTCATTTTGATCATATCCATTTTATAAAGAACACATTTTATACGAATATCTGTATAAGCGTCTAATAACAAAAATGGCAACCATCGTGGATGTCAGGTTGGGTGTCCCCTTTACTATCCTAATGCATTTCTTGAAAATCATTTTCATAACTTCAAACAACCTCAAAATATTTTCTAACTGAAAATACAAATACATTTCTTTCCTTTTTTCTAAAACTAATTACAAAGCCATCTTGAAAACCATCTAAAAGTAAGTTAAAATAAAAAAAAAACATCTGATAAGTTCGTCCTTGGTTTGTGTGAACTATTTCTACTTAATTGCATAAGGCTTTATGCATTAAAATTCACAATTTGTCAAGTAAGTATAACACCACTGTTGAGGATGCAAAATGTGACCCCCACCTTGAGACTGTGTCCTAAATCTTGTGTTTTCTAAGCCTGAATGAGAATTTTTGAGGCAAATAAGTATGGTTCACTGCAAAATAAGTAAAAATAATGAAAACAACATATTGGCTTGAAAATGTATGAGCTTAAACAAGTAGCCGATCGACTGTTGGCTTAAAATAATTCAATTTAAAATAGACTGCAATTTCTGGGAAAAAAATAAGATGGCAGTCATTTTATAAATTGTGACCATATAACATTTCCACTTTGACAGCCATCTTGGATGGCATGTTGGATGCTCTTTGATTTATCCAAAGCCATTGAATTAAATTATTACATAAATTCAAACCACATTTTTCCAATTCAAAATGAAAACAAATATTATGTTATGATTTGTACATTGGTTGCCATCTTTAATACCATGTTGGAACTATACGCAACATGAATAAATACATGCTGATAAGTAAGTAAATTGTTGAATTGGACTATTTCTACTTGCTAGAGGTAATTTGCATCAAAATTTATAGCTTTGTAAAGTTCTAATATACAACTGCACTTTTTAGATACAAAAAATGGCGGTCATCTTTAAAACACAGCCTCAATCTTGACTTTTTCTTAATTGAAAGACGATTTTTAGGTATTTGGATATTTCTGACGGCTATTTAAGTAAAATTGACTGGAGAAAACATGGACACAGACTTAAATTCGTCAGTAAAGTTAGACAATTATTTGCAGCAAACGACCCCAGCAGACGACGTTTTCAGGTGCATTTTCTCTTGTCGCTTTAAAGCTGCATAGTCTGTAACTTTTGATCTTCTTATTTTAGAAATAAAGTTTCTATTTTTTAAGAATACAGTAAAAATACTCAAATTCAGGTAAACAGTTTACCATGTTCGTACATCTTAACAAATTATCAGTATCAGAACAACAGCATTTATGTTAAAAATCAACTGTCTAGAATTATTGGAGGGACGTAAATAATTACAAACAAGAGAAAAACACCTGTTTTTATCAGATATTTACTTTTCCATACAGTTTTCAGCTGTAAAACATGTTTATTATGAAAACATAACTTAATTCTATTTTTACAAATGATTAAAAAAGAAAAAAAAATTTCGAAAAATGTTCATAGTTACAGACCTAGTCTCTTTAATGGTTAATGCTGATTTATATTGTAAGATAAGTCCAGATATAAACAAATGATAAAATGAGATACATTGCCTGTCTTTTCTCTAAAAACACACCCAGCAAAAGAGAATAAAAAATGTGATCTGGGATATATACGTCTTATTCCCGCAAATGCCCTTAGTAAGGAACGCGGACAGGATTTGGGAACCACCCTTGGACTAGCTCAAGAACACATTTCTGCATAATGTCTCTCCTTTGCCAAAAAAAATGTTTCTAAAATGTCTGTCTCTCTGTAACATTAGCATGACTAGATCCTAGAACATGTCTCTCCATCTTACTTATTTCTCTATAAGTCCAATTATAGTGACCTAAAAGATGATTTATTGTTACAAGTTGTTCTGCATAGACAGCAAGAGTAAGATGAATATGCTGGTTATAATCTATATTAATCAGAGATATATTTTTGTAGCTTTCCTTTGATTTATGCACAAAGGCAACTGTTTATAGATGAAACTGGATATGCGATCACAGCAACATAAAACCACCTGTACCAATATCAAAACAAGTTAAAAGTAGAACTTGATCTCTAGTTGTCTGTACAGTTAAAATCAGAAGTCATACAATTGAGACAGGACTCCGTCAAATGCATTGAACAAATTTAAAATGATTGAATGGGAACAAAACCAAAATACGATTATTTTATTCCATGTCCATAAGTCATCAAGCTCGTGTTCTGACCACAGAGTTGAATTGTTTGGGTGGGAAAAGTGATGATTAGGATACAAGGATCATACCAATAATAGGATGTACTAGGATAGCCTACTTTATAAATATTCAATATTTCTTCTGAATAATATGATTTTTTGTAACAGAAAATTCACAATTCTCTTTTGTCATGTAATCTTATGTGAAGAAATATATGTATTCAGAGAGGTGTCATTTCAAGTAATGTCATAATTCAGTGATGATATCCGTTCTACCAGGTGGTCCATATTACACACAAAGTAGAACTTTTTGTAAAAATAATAAGAGGAAGGTACATTTGCAGCCTTAGATTAGTTATAAAGCTGATATCAAGCATCAATATAACAGTGGATAACCAGAGAAATGCAAGGCTTAGACCATCTAGATTTAAGATTGATATACCTGGAGATGATGAAAAACGTGCCAAACTCCCTCAGAAAATGCAAAATGTAAGACAACAATAGACTACAGCATTTGGTCGGCAAGTTAACAATGGTGACATACTCAACACCATGTTAGATTTCTGGATTAAAGATCACAATCAGAATGTGCAGAACATCGCAGTCCCAGCATCTTATTCTAAAGTTAAGAAAAGTGACACTACCAAAGATCTGTTTGTGACGACATGTAGTTCTCAAAAAGTTTATTAGACATTGCACAATACCATGCCAGGCTGTATAGCAATGAACTGAAGAAATAAAAAAAACTGTTCGTCCATATCATGTTGTTATTTCCGCAGTAAAATGTATAAAGTCTGACAATGCTCACATATACAAATGAACATCATCACCATAATTGCCCAATAAAGAGTACCTAGTCAATCATCGAGTATTTCATGGATTTGTTTGCAGTGGAATATAACCCTTCATTATACTAGATTTTCCAACGCAGCAGGTCTTGGATGCATTGACAAAAAGAAACGAAGAACAATGACGACTCACCACAATGAAATGATAACAACAGAATTGGAAACCTCCATTAATACAGCTTTGCTGGAAGAGGTTGCCAGTTATGAGGAGTTAGATGGCATTGATATTATGACTGATGCTCGTCATGGATGGAGAAAAAATGCTAAGGTCAGTAGAACTGTCGCCACTGGAGAGATAAGCCATAAAGTCATGAACTGTGTACACATAACTTATACTGATGATGCTGTATTTTAGAGGCATGAAAAGATGGGCACTGAAAAATGTACACTTTTCTTTACTCCAAAGATGATAGTATAAACGTACATACCCATTAACGAAATATGAACATAAATAAGTTGGTGAAAACTCAAGGGTATACAATAAATCAAAATGACTCATGGCATGGTGTCAGAACAGTCAAGAAGGCAATAAAACAGTTTTTTCTGGTGATAAATGTAAGAAGGGGGAAGACTTGGTCCGAGCAAGTAGTGGACAAGGTTGAACCTGTGGCAACCCACTTCCACGCGGCTATCAGGAATTTTGAGAAAGATCCACAGAAGCCACGGAACCAGTTAAGTAATGTGGTATCACATTACAAACATGACCATTCACTCTGCCATGCCACATCTAGATGTCAGCGGGATTTTAATTACGAACCATCAAGGCAGGTTATTATGAATCCCAAAGCAGAAAAGATGTTGGAACGTGTCATTAATAACTCAGCTGTTTTCAAAAGCCAAGATGATTTCCACTTTGTGTGTAATATGAACCACTGGGTAGAAAGGATATCATGACTGAATTCTGACATTACTTGAAATGGCAACTTACTGAATACATGTATTTTCTTTTTATAAGATAACATGAGAAAATGTATGTTATGCGCTGACCTTTTTGTTGGACAACATTTTTATTTGATTTGGCACCAAGCTGTATAGACAAGTAGTTGGGATTCCTATGGGCACTAATTGTTCTCCCCTGGTTGCAGATTTATTCCTGTTTTGTTATGAGAGGAACTTTATGATGTCTTTTTCTGATGATAAGCAGGCTGATGTTATTGGTGCAATTAACACTACATCCAGATATTCGGACGACATTTTAAACATTGATAATATTATTTTGACAATATGGTAAGTCAAATATACCCTTCAGAGCTCCAACTTAATAAAGCCAATACCTCTGATACCGAAGCTGCATTTTTAGATTTGCATTTGTCTATTTCTAATGATATAGTGTCTACCAAAATTTATGATAAACGTGACGACTTTGATTTTGAAATTGTCAACTTCCCATTTTTAGATGGTGATGTTCCTCGCTCTATTTCCTATGGAGTCTATATCTCTCAACCCATTCGTTTTGCTAGAGCATCTAGCTATATTACTGACTTCAACACTCGCAATAAATTGTTAAATTAGAAACTTCTAAAACAGGGCTATCGGTACCATAAACTTCGCAAAACATTTTCTAAACTTTATAGACGATACTATGATTTGATATCTAAATTCCCAGTTGGACTTAAATCTCTCTTACGCCATGGACTTTCTGAACCTGAATTCAATGGTGACTTGGTGTATAAAATAAAGAAGATTGTTGGCTCTAATAATTTTTCAGCGCAGTTCATTATAATAATTTCCCATTTTAAAAAGATTGGCTTTAATATTAATGTATTGCAACAGACTGCATGCTTGGTGGTCAAACCAATTATGGTTGGCAACTTTGCTTTCCTCTTTTATTGAACGCCGGTGGGTTGGACTTCAGACTCTATGATGGTTCCGACTTAAAGCCTCATCTACTGATGAGATGGTAGGGGCCTGATGCTTTCGATGTTTGTTGGGCCCACCGGGGTTTGCCTGTTGGATTTCTTTTGCTCCAGTAGTTCAGATTTATTTACTGTTGAGTCTTTATCTTTTGCTTTATCTCCTTTTTATATCTTGATTTATATGTTCTAGGAGATGGAGATGATGCATTGATAAGTTAGGAGTCTTTCATGCACACCAAACATCTATGTGTCTTGATCCACATCTGAACTAAGGATGAGGTTGGTACACCGTTAAACTGGTTTAAGCCCTCCAGTAAAATATTTTACTGACCGTTCCAAGGCGGTACTTCTTTTGTGGATCTTTTATGTGTTTTTTCTGTCTTGTGTTTGCTATGCATTTGTATGCGTCTGTTTATATGTGCATTGTGATCACCTGCTGGGAAAGGGCTGACGTCTTGGCTCTCGTTTGTGGTGTCTAGATATGAGTTTGTAACTTTCCCATTGGTATCCTGGGTCAGGTGTGGTGCTTGATTGTATCGATTCCTGATCTTTGCACCCTTGCTAACTTTGTTCTTGCACGTGACACATCTTATGTGGAAAGTTTTAATAATGAAATGAACATATTTCAAGACAAGTAAATATCTTTTACAGACCAACAGTACAATGCCAGGTCTCAACTGGCAGTTTTACATTGGAAGAAAAATGTAGATCGTGGGTTCACTTCGGTCTATAACCCCAGAGACCAGAGAGATCCCAGGAGAAAAATCGGAAAAAAGGTCTACGAGGTATTGTTTGTTGTTGTTGTTTTTTGTTGTTTTTGTTGCTTTATGTCCCAGATCAACAGCTTTGGTCATGGCGTGACGGTCACCAGTACTTCGTGCACAAACTTTCGCTTGTAACTGACAACAACCTTTCTTGAATGATTCAGCGGAAGGGAGGAGACTGACTGTAGAAATTATTTCATGATCAATCTCCACGAAAGTATGGGACCAGGGGGATCACACTCGCGACCCCTGGATCTGTAGCCCTATAAATATAGATTGGATATTGGAAATTTTTGGCAGGGGTGAACGGCTTCACAGGAGAAATTCAGATTTTTAAATGCAAGATTTTGTATTATGTTTTAATTTCATTTTAGAACCATAATTTATGATTGCTGGATGATTAACAAATTCTATCTTTTTTTTAATAAATTCAGTTCATCATTAATTGAAGATATCATTTATCAAAAGGAATACTTATAGGATAACTGTATTATATTTAGGGGATAACTGTATTCAAAATTTTCATTTGGGGAGGTATATGAAAGGGTTAAGAGCAACAATCAAAGATCATAGCCTACATATAACTAAGGCACAAAGATGAAAATAATAATAGGACTATACTAGTTTTCATTGAAACAGGTAAATAACGGTAAATGTATTACTGCAGTCAGAGATAGTTTAGGATACATACCCGTATAAATCACCCATTACCTGAATAAGATCATATTTGTGTTTACAACGATTCTCGTTTATCTTTGAATCAACAGTACACAGTTGATATAGAGCGTCCTTGGATTGACGTAGACGAAATCTATCTTTACCCCGTCCCTACCCTATAATACCAAAGGAAATCAAATACGCACTTATCTGAAGCCCTGTTTAAATGTGTTATAATATAGGACTTTAATTTTATGTATACGCTTATACATATATATGTTTGTGTACATGTACGAGAGCGTGAAAAAAATCAAAGATAAATGTCGCTTAAAAAGATAAACGTACTATACTGTCGTTTATTAAAACGACACAATTTGTTGTGCAAATACAGGACATATATAAATATGGCGTCGGCGCACATAAAGCTGGACGTAACTTATGATAAAATTGCCATAGCAACGATGGTTAATGGTGAAAACAGGTTCAGAACGTCCTATTTGGAAGAATGGATGAAAACCCTAGACGCAGTGGAAAGGTAAGTTATTTGCATGTGTAATCACTATAATAGTGTCCCTTTATGGACTGGACACCCCTAGAGTGCAAAAAAGGATACCGTATGGCGAACAGTGAAGACCAAGATGAAATGCCGCTACACGCGGCATTCCATCAGGGTCTACACTGTCTATCTTCAGAGAAAGAAATATGCTATTATTCTAACCTGTAATCCCACAATACATATAATGGAGCAGCCTGACGTACAAATGTAACTGTATCAATTTTTGTGGGAAATCGAGTATTTTATGCTTAAAATTGTGAGATGTGGTAAAATCGCATACTTTCTTACAATCAGTATTGTTCTTCGACTGTGATTCTCATTATATTGCTTTGATATATGCGTGCATATCAAAGTATGGTGCAAAACATTTGTAGTATGGCCGATGCTTTTTTTATTTTTTTATTTTTGCTGATGTTAAAATCAGACACCCTAGAATAACGACGAAGGAGGAGCTTAAAACCGTACTCTAACTTCCAATAAAGTTAAAAATCGATGTAGGCGGGAACTTCCTAATAGTGACAAATTAACCCGTAGGTAAATGTAATATAATTGACAGCTTAGGTCGGATGCAGGGAGGAGCGAATGTAAATTTCGTCAGGTGTCTGTAACACGTGTTTATTTGCGCCTGCACCATACTACAAGCTAAATAAAGGATTTTTCCTCGGCTTTCTGTTTAAACCGCTCGGTGGGCTGCGCCCACCCATCGGTTTAACCAAGAAAGCATCGGAAAAGTATCCTTTATTTATTACTTGTCGAAGGAGCGTACGTAAGAAACGTATTATTTTAACACGACAGTTGCGCCGGATGGAAAATGCGTTACATTATATCCTGACACGACTCTATTGTATGTTAATAGGGATACAACAGTGAAAGGTTTGATCATCCAAGGACAGGGCAAACACTTCAGCTTAGGACTTGATTTGGATTTCCTAAGCACCCAGACGGATGAATATATGGATGATTTCATAGCCAAACTTTCACAGCTATTTTGGAGATTTTACATTTTTCCAATACCAACTGTAGCGGCCATGAACGGTAAGGATGGAACCAAATTCACCAGCAAGCACCAGGGGGTACTCTGATATTTTCATACGTACATGTGCGTAGCCTGAGGCTCGGACTATTTTAAGGGGGTTCAAAATTTTGAATTTCAATATTTTTGGGTTTTTTTCAGAAACATGAATATTTTTTGGGATATGAAGAATTTGTGGATATTTGTGGGGGTCATGACAAAATTGGACTAGTTTTAGGGGTCATTTCTACGTATTTAAGGATCTTTTATTTAGGTAAATGTACAGAATGTGGATATTTGAGGGGGGGGGGGGGGTGGCAAAATTTCAAATATTTTTGGGGTGCTTGATATTCCTGATAATTTTTTTTTGGGGGGGGGGGGGGGGTAAATAGTAGATACTGGGTCCACGCCTACGTTTGAAGAAAAAAAATAGAGTATCCCCCCCCACCGAGCAGCAAGCTGTGATAATACTTTCGGAACCCATCGGCATTTAGTAATATGTACACGAGATTTTGGTACATATCCTTCGGAGAGCAGCGTCACTGTTAAAATGTTTAAGGGGCGTATTCGATAGAACAGGTTTTGCGCAAGCTTTATATTAATATGTGTTATTTGAAATAATTTGAAAGAGATTGCGCATTTTTGTTTTGCATTGTTGTGTTTTGCATTGGTTTCATTACGTTTAAATTATAACATAATTGATACCTAATTTGAAACATTTACTTGTCTGAGCCTTCCTCTACTTTCAAACTTTGTGAATGCGAGAAGTTAATGCTCTGGTGAGACTGCGCTCTCACCTGCGCATTACCTGCTCGTCTTTGGGATAAGTTCAGTAAAACCAGTGTAAAACAGCCACTCTCAAAAAGACAGATAATGGGTTTTCAAGACCAATTATCGCTTAATGCAGGTCAGAAGTATTGCAGAATGCTCCAAGCATTTTGCAATACTTTCGACCTTCATTAAGCTACCATTTTTCATTTAGATCTTTGTTTTGTCTATTTTTGAATGACCGATTTGCACAGGTTTTACTGTACCAAAACTGCGTGTTGGCCTAATTATGATAATTGATTTATTCAAGATTCCAAACCAAGCTAAGATCATTTATAATATAAAGTTGTTGTATTTTCAGGGCATTCATATGGTGCTGGGGCATTCTTGGCATTGTCATGTGACTATCGCGTCATGAGATCAGATCGAGGCTGGCTGTGTTGGCCTGAAACGGCGCTAAGCATAAGGTTTCCTCCGAAACTCATGGCACTTGTGAGGTGAGAGCATGAACAATAATGAGCCAGTTAGTGAGATTTAGGTCAGTAAAACCTGTCTTAAAGAGACTTAGTCTGCAACTATGAACATTTTTCGATTTTTTTTTATTTTCTTTTTAAATCATTTATAAAAGTAGAATTAAGTTATGTTTTCACAATAAATCTGTTCACAATAGCTGAAAACTGCACGGAAAAGTGAATTATCTTATAAAACAGGTGTGTTTTTCTCTTGTTGGCAATTATTTGCGTCCCTCCAATAATTATAGATAGTTCATTTTAGCTTAAAAGCTGTTGTTTTGATACTGATAATTTGTTAAGATTTACGAAATTTGTAAAATGTATACCTGAATTTTAGTTTTTTTACTGTGTTCTTGAAAAAAAGAAACATAAGTTCTAAAATCAAAAGATCAAAAGTTACAGACTATGCAGCTTTAAGCGGCAATTCAAAAAGAAGACCAAAAACATTTTTAACTCATTCTGCAATACTTTCCGCCTTCATCATGCTACCATTTGTCATTAAGATCTTTGTTTTGACTACTTTTGAGTGGCCGCGTAAGACAGGTTTTACTGTATTTTTTTTTCATATGCGCATAGTATACTTAAGGGCTTTGAAAACGAATCACCCAGATTAAATGCTATATTTCACAAACCCTGAGAATGTCAGCGAGTTCATTGTTATTGCATATCATAGTCTGACCACCTTGTGGTGTGTCCTAGAAAATTTACGGTTGTAAATTTAGTTAAAGGTGTTAAAACAGTATCCATTTTAAGACAGGGGTTGTCGATTATGAAGGACACCAATTCAGATGCAAGTCAACAGGCGTTGGTTTTGGTACCTGACCCAACAGATTTGCGTCCTGGGCTTCTTTCACGATTGCAAACTCATCATTGAACGATTGAAAATGAATTGACATTTCGGTATGTTCAAATTTACACCCCTTTAAAGATACGACATTCCCCGTCCACCCTGATAACTATAGTCTAGTATTAAAATTCAACATCTTTGGCCTTTCAAAGTTTCGATTTTTTTACGTCCGGTTTTGTTGGAAGCTAAGGGCATACACAAATGACAGAGTATGCATAAATTACGCTTGTATCATGTATCTTATGTTTTGTGAAAGTGACGTTAACGATAATTTTTAAGACGTTCTCGATCACATGACAGCAGATCTTCTACCATGATTTACATCAAATCGTCTTCCCCACATGATTGTCGGAGTATGTGATCAATTGTGGTAATGAAAGCGTGCATAAAGGTAACTTATGGAGATGTTTCTAATAGCAACTGTAAATTGATGTTCGAAATTGACGTTTATTTTCGAAATATTGAAGTTCTCAATTACTTTTAATTAGAAAAAGTCTATAAACTCTGTTGCTGATATGGTATCATACACGCCACAGTTTAAACACAAAAATAATCAAAAAGCTTCTACTGACTGTGCAGAAAGGTGTTGGATGCTGTATGTACCCACGTGACGTCATCAGCAGCGTCGCGTGATAGTGCATTCAAATTAACGACTGATTCATACCAATTCTAGGTTGCACATTAAACCCTGCGTGTAACTTTTCAATCGCATATACGGTTTGCAAGAAAAGTGCAAAAATATAGTGATGCATTTTCAAAGTCCTCTAGTATATATTTCAAACGTCTACAAGTAATCGAGCTCGATGTTTTAATTTTGGACTGAGACTATATCTACTATACCACATTTAGGGTATGAGACCACCATAGACACTGGTGAGATGCGCAGTCTCGTCTGAGTCTTGGCTACTCGCCGATGTGATACATGTAAGTACCAAAATCTCATGAACTGCAGTAAAACCTGTCTTATGCGGCCACCCAAAAAGAATACCAAAAATTGGTTTTCAAGACCCATTATTGCTTAATGCTGGTCGAAATCATTGCAGAAAGCTCCAAGGGGAGCATTCTGCAATACTTTTGACCTTCATTGAGATTCCATTTGTCATAAAGAGCTTTGTTTTGTCTACTTTTGAGTGGCCGCTTAAGACAGGTTTTACTGTACCTCAAAGAGCCAGGTATGATTCAAAATTTATTCAAATCTTGCTTTTCGGTTAGTCACCATCTCCAAAAGACACAACTAAAAACCGGAGGTAATTCTGAGTGGTATGGATAGTTTAATATCTTATGTTTCATTTGACCGTAAAAAGGAAAAGAAAAGCAAATTCTAAATTAAAAAATATGGTCATTGGGGGCCAAATATGACCCAAATCATACCTGGCTATTTTTGTGTTGGCTTTCAATTTTTAAGATATACCATCCTCAGTAACACAGGCGTAACCCATTCCGTTACACTGCATTCATATTTAAGAAATGAGTTCGATTTTTGGAAGGTTCATGGAATCATGAATACTTCGGACCTCTTGCAAAGAAAGTGAAGCACGTTAACTTAGCAAGAGACCCGAAGTATTCATGATTCCATGAACATTCCAAATATTGAATTTATTACTTATATTTACATTTTATATTATCAGTCAAGCATCAATTTTCAATTTTCACCTTACTTGGCTGGTTTTCCCGATATTTTGAATTAAATCAGACATCACATAGGGTTTGAAATAGCCAAAACGCCAAATTTCCGCTCTTAACGTCATGGCGATACGTGTTCAACGTCACGCAAACGTCAGTAAACAAGCAACGTTATTGGATGAACTTGACGTTAGCCCGCTCAAATGGCGCGTATGTGGGTGTGGCTTAAAACGATTTGTTCATGAAGGTATGAACCACATCTCAAATGTAGTGGTTCATTTAAAGACTCGCAGTGGAAATGTTAATATCTTCTTGTGATGAAAGGGATGAAACGGAATGCTTTACCCCTGGGTAAACGAGGATGAATATTTACTGACGGGAACAAAAAAAACAACAATGGTATAAATATCTGGTCAGCCACGTAATGTTTATTCATGTACTGTCGTGTCAACCAAGAGTGACAGTGACGTATTATTTTGTTTACAATTGCTAAGTAAAATAATAAATTCTACACTCCACTTGAGCTTACGCGAATCGAGAGATCACTTGTGTATTAATCCTATCTGCAGGATAGGATTAATACACAAGTGATATATCGATTCTAAGCCCCTAAATAAAACATGACGTCACTGTGATTCTTGGCTGGCAGGACAGTAGAGGCTGGGGGAGGTTGGAAAATGACCATTTGTTATTCTGATGACGTTGTACATGACCTGTCACTTCCAATGACCAATTTGTGGTCTACGTTAATGCCATTCAAAGTGGCCATCTGGAACACGAGCCAGATTCCGCTTCCTCAACAATCGTCGCTGGTTTAAGAATATAGACTTTTCATGAATGACATAGTTGATCCGTAATAATATTTTCAACCACTTTGCAAAGCAATGAAGTTTAATTTTTACTCATATTTTTATGTTATGCAAAAAGTGGGTGAAGTAAGTCCTCTCATTTAGCAAATGCGCAAAATATTGTCTGAACAGTATAAACGTCTTTTCTGTAGTATAGAGACAAAGGTAAAATAAGTCGTTCTTGCCAACGGGCTGTGGCTGACAACAAAGTAAAAATTGCTAATAGGCCCTATCCTGTGTCAGACAAAATTGATGACCACTATCTCAAACCGAGGCCGTTGTCTCATCATTACAGTAAGAGTTTTTTGTGAGATAAGACGTTATAATGCACTAAAATTCATAACTTTAGCCTGTTCAGTCCAGGAGATATTCATGTTTACTTTTAGATGCGGCGTTCAGTATATTTTGCAAAAGCTGGCAACCATATTGACTTCCAATAGTAAGATTTTGGATTATCAACGTTACCTTTCCTTGTTGTGTGTATTTCAGAGCGAAACTCCCCAGTGGCTGTTCACAGAGAGATGCCATTATTTTCTCCCAGAAACTTACTGCCCAAGAAGCTAAAACACTTCAGCTGGTAGACGTTGTGACTTCAGAGGACAAACTACTCGATTCTGCTGCAAAACTTATTAGGACTGCCTTGGGTCCAAAAGGGCTAGATAGGACAGCACTTACAAACGTGAAAAGAGATATTTATGGAAATAGTATTTTGTCTAAAATGTAGATTCAATGTAGTTGATGCAAGTTGTGAATACTACATCAAGGGCGACCAGCGCAACCTCAGATGAGCTTTCACTCCTTGCACTAATATAAAATGTACCCAGCCCATGGGCGGATCTAGAGGGGGACAGGGGGTCCGACCCCCCCCCCTGAAAAGTATAGGGTTTCTCAGCAATATTGGTCTGGATCCCCTATATAATCACTATGCTACCAAGCCAGCATTCAATGTTGGGCCAACATCGGCACGCCGACGAAACGCCATTTAAATGGCGTTTCGTCAGCGGGCCGATGATAGTCCGCTTATAGTGGTATTTGGATCCTCCCTAACCTAAAAAAAAATGTCAAAGTTGGACCCTCTGACAAAACTTTCTGGATCCGCGCATGCAGCCAGCATACAATCTTGGGTCGCTATCGACCCATTGGCGTCGTCGCTGGTTGGTCGATAGTGGACCGTTTTCATATGCTATCTAGGGAAGAAGATGAAGGTCTAGACAATTACTGATGGAACAGTGGAAGGGTGATATGATATCAGTGGTTAGGCCAAATAAAAAAATACTTGTGCTTTGGGTAACGCCGCCCTACCTAAATTTACTGGTGAAACCTAGATTTTTTCAGTTTTTCTGGAAAAAAATATATAATTTTATGCATTTTGAAAGGCATTTCGCCTTTCAAAATGCATAAAATTATAAGTTTTTTTCCAGAAAAAAAAATAATTTAGAAAAATATGTGTGCCTCCCCTACCTAAAGTTTTCAGACACACTTATTTTTTTATTTGGCCTTACAAAGGACGTGTAACGGTTTGGCCGTTTTTTGGCCCACGATGGATTTGGCTGAAATTTGAATATATGGTGGTTTGAGCTTTGCCCTTTCACATGAGCATGTTTTTGAATTAACGACGGCATATGCAGTCACATGAATTAAAGTTTCTCACTAGTGTGTATAAACAGAGGTTTGTTCATGAATGTGGATATTTTTAAAGATGCAACAAGCAAACTGACCTCAAACATAATACCAAACATGCGTATGTTTATACTCGTCATGTCTATGTCGTAATTTGAGCTAACACTACCATCATTAATTAAAATTATGCTTAAACTTGGCTAAATACTGTGTTTACGATTACCTTGATGATATGTTGTTTTAGGTGTAATATATATTGAACATTAAGTGTTTTATCGCCCTTTTCAGTTAATCAATAGCTCAAACAAGCCTATTCCCGTTTATTCATATCAATATGATCAGTACGACTTGTACACAAGCGTGCATGTAACATGTTAAACGTGGCACTACATGCGTAACCTTTTTTTTGCTGGTTTAGTATGCAACATGAATATAAATATTTTAAAGCAACAGAAATGATAATGGAAGCTCTGAACACTTTTTTTGCTCACAGCCACAATTATTAAATAGATACATGTGAGAGTTGTATATCTGTCTGTTCATCTGTCAGTTCGTCTGTATGTCACACATTTGTGTCTGTGACGTATCTTCCAAACACCTGATTCGATTATAAGATTGATTCACAAAACTTTGCACCTTTGTGGATGAACATGCAGAATAAATGAATTCTTTAAGGCCATGTCAAAGCAGGCGGTCATAGGTTACATGAACAGAATGCATATCTGCTCCATATTTTACGCATGTCCTAGCTCAGATATCCAACAGTCGTGATAGCGCTGTGGTCTATATATCTTACCTATTATCTTACGTGTAACTAAGGGTTCGCAGTTCACAATCCCGAAGAAACATATGTTTTGTGTCATTGTGCAAGACCCTTCATCTTTATTGCGTAATACATGTTCAACTGAGGAAACGTCATGACTGAAATATGGTTCACTGTCAGGTAGAGCAGTGACGTAGAGCATTAAAACACTTAGTCATGTTTCAAGCATTTGTGGTGCAGACATCTTTTTCAAGGGTGACAACTTCCGTCAATGCAGGGATTTTAGAACCGTTTGAACAAAATACATTGTGTTTTGATAAAGGTGAATAAACATCTAAAATAGAGTATTTCGATCCTTGAATATTAAATGTATGTGTTTATTGGTACCAGTGACTATTTACCATCTGCAGATAAGTGGTTGTTGTATATATATTGCATTATTTTAGCAAACACTTTACGAGAGCGATATTCGTTGAGGAAACAAACAGTTTAGCACAGATATTGTGCACATGTAAGCATGAAAAGCGCATTACACTCATTATGAATAAAATGCTTGTAGCGTTCGCATTCAGGCCATTGGCTGTTTTTATACATGCTTTCTTGCATAAATAACAATGAATTGAAAAGAACAAAACTAAATCAAAGAATTTCATTGGTTATTTGCGACAAAATCTGCGCCACCTATATACATAATATATGTACATGAGAAGTCACGAACTTCCAAAAATATAGATAGGTGTTAGTTTTGAGGGTCAGTTACAATATATGTTGAGAGTGTGCATTTATATACATCACACCAGCTCCTTTTTCTTCAAATAACCTCACTTTAATAATATTACGATTAAACTGACACAGTTCTATCAAAATGATTCCAATATCTGTGCTGTGAAGTAGTGTTTTGCTCTACCTTATGAACCGCTAGATGAATTTCATCGAAACTTGCACAGATACTTATCTGGGACAGCCAAAACAAATTATAAGATTTTGGTGACCTCAGCCTTATTTACAAGGTCACCAGAGACATATATAAGAAGGGCTTGTCTGTACTCTATCTTCCTAACCAATGACCAGATTTTTACTAAACTGACACAGATAACTCATTGGGAAGACCTTAACGAATGACTAGAATTCGGTGAAATTGACCTTAATTTCCAAGATCACCAGCGTCACATAACTCTTTTAAGTGGGTGGGGGACAACTCTATCTAATGTTATATACTTTCCATTCCTAACTACTCTAGTATGGCCATATCAAACAGTGTCTGCCCTGTAATTTGAGAATACCAATACATGTAATACTATTTGATTATTTTTTCCTCATGCTCCAAAGAATGATCACATAATTTGCCATTTTTGACAATCTTAATTCAAAGCAATGGGCGATGCCAAAACAAAAGTGGCGGTGAGCTGTCTTTTTAAAAGCAGATTGTACCAAAGAACTGTCTCCAGAAATCTATGTATCAGTTAAAGAAGGGGGCACATCAAACTCTCTCCTTGCACCTTCTCTCTCCTCTGGTCTCTCTCTCTCTCTCTCTCTCTCTCAAATAAGACTCGCATTTACTGAAATGTTATTGTATTTGCTTTTCAAACGCAATATATCCGAGGACTGTTTGTAAGAAATAATATTGATACGAGCTTGCTAATATGCACATTGTATTCCATTTTGTACGAGAATCTTACGTCTCTCCAGTGATTTTAGTACTCTCAGTGCTTTGATAAGTATGAATTGAATAGTACATTTCAGGATAAAATTTGCAGAAAAAGTCTTTTTACAGTATTTGCCACATGCGGAACCGGCTCAGAGTTACCATTTTATGGTGTAATATTATATGCACAATAAAATGAGAAATAGTTTTATCCGGTTCCGCATGTGGACATGTATGTAATTGAGCCACGAAGTACACGAGGGTGTTTGGTTTTACCATAGACTTAGTGTTAAGTGTGGTTGATAGGGCATACATTTAACCCCAAAATTTATCATAAAAATACATTTTAATGAAGAAAATAAATTGTGGACATTAAACTTGAGACTCTTAGGTGTCATTTGGTAATATTTTGGAGGGATTTCTTTACAATCGATTTTTTACTGTAAAAGTGGGCCATTTGTAATACAAAACCGTTACACGTCCTTTAGCTATGTCGAAACGCTTGTCATTTTAGTTCACCTGAGCCGAAGGTTCATGTGTGTGAGCTAATAGTATCCCACTCTGCCAATTGGGTGGCTAAAAATCTTCTCGTCTGAAACCACAAAGCCTAAAGTCTTGATATTTGATATGTAGCATTATCAGATAGACCTCTACCACGTTTATTAAAATTATGGCCCTGGGGTCCAAACTGTCCCACCCCAGGGTCACATTTTTTACATAGGCTAATATAGGGAACACATAAAAAACCTTGTCTGAAACTACTAGGCATAAAGCCTTGGTATACGGTATATGACATCACCTAGTAGACATCTATTAAGTTGGTTCAAAGTATGTCCCATGGGTTAAGACTGACCCCGTCCCATGGGTCACATGTTTTATATACGTGTACATGTAGGTTTATATAGAGAAAACATAAAAATCTTCTTGTCCTAGATATTTCGTATGTAGCATCATCAAGTAGATCTCTACCAAGTTTGTTCAAATTGTGTCCATGGGGCCGTAAATGGCACCATACATATGTTTTATATAGGTTTATATATAGAAAACATTAAAAAGTCTTCTTGTCTTGGACCACACGTCTTAGAACCTTGATATTTGGTATTAAATATCACCTAGTGGTATTTAAACAAGCTTGTTTGTGTCACAGGGTGCAAAAATTCCAACCGCCCGAGGTGGGAATCGAATCTGGGCCGTCAGACAGAGGCCCAAGGCAAATTAGAAGAAGTTCTCGACAAGGCCATCCACCTGACATATTTCAGGCTAGACAACATGCAATCAGATGTAGGGAATATGTTTTTATGGTAGACCCTAAAGATGTTTTCTATATATGATTTCATTATATCTAGTGGTCTTGGACTAAGACAGTGTCAGATCATTGAGTCAGGTTATGTCACTTGACCAATATAGAATTGAATATATTTGGCAATATATTTGAACTGTTGTAGTATATGGCTGCAATCTTCATGAGGCACATATTTTTTTAAATATTTAGATATATGTACCTTGTTCTTGATATTATATATATCATGAACATATTGGATTGGAATTTCATCCAAAAAGAATATTCGAAGTGTTTTGTGAACAACATCTTGTTGTAGACACTTATATCTGATTTAGGTGAAATCTGGTAGATTAAGACTGTTTAAGTGATTGTAAGCAATCGCCTTTAATTTTGAATGGTAAAAATGTGCATTTGGGCAGCAGTTATGACATTTAAGAGTATTGTGATTGTATTTTTTTTTTCAATTCAAGAGACTTGTAGATTTTAAATCCTGACTCCTACATGGTTTTAAGCATGTTTCTCCTCACTTTGCATCCTTCGTATTCTTTGGGAATGTCGGGACGACATTCCATATGATAAAGAGGGGAAGTATGTCATAGGCACCAGATTGGTGTTTTCCATTATATGCAGATCATGCTAAAGTACCTTAGGTTTTTTGTGAGTCCCGGTTTGCGTGTGGACCTTTTCGTAAGTTATTGGTTATATAGTCAAACATGTCCTTTGTACTATGCACCAATGCATCCATTGTAACATGCGAGCACTACACTTAGAACCTCCTTGTTGCACTTACGCCCTAGCTGTTGTTGGAATAGGTTATATGCTATTCTTGCATAGATATCTATTCGTATAGCTGTTTACACCCATTGTCGAATGAACGAAAATCCATGTTCAAATCAGGAGATTCACGTGCTGTTTGAACATGGGTCTGAACCTGAAAATACTTAAAATGAGCCCTGCATTATTTGCATGACGTTATATACGAAACGCATTGCGGACCAGACTGATCATTTCGCTGATGTTTTTGTTCGCGAAAACGTTGCGTGCGGTTATGACGTAATGACGTTCGAAAGTACACAGCCGACGCCATTTTGTTTAGAGAAATCCAGTGTAGGAAAATGGACAATTTAATGTTTAAGCAGCGTTTTCAGTGCGAATTGAGCTGGAATAAGGTAAAATATGCAAGAATAACGATCACACATGCTTGTTTCATTGCATTAACACTTGCCGGGTCCCTCGGATGATGTTGAACACTCGGCCTATCGGCCTCGTGTTCAAACAGCATCCTCGGGACCCGGCAAATGTTAATGCATGAAAAAACATGTGTGATCCCTATATTCTGTAATGGCATTGGGTTGTATTATAAATTTATTATTCATATATTTTATACGTATATTTTCAGGTATGTACTGGCTTTTGTTTTATCAGATCTAAAGGTTTTCATTTGCATGTAGTGTAGACTCAGATGAGCGGTTGCAGAAGCAGAATCTCATCAAAGGATACTCTGTTTACAAGATATAGGCCTTTTATGATTATATGTTGTGTTCACATGAGTCTACACGCGGGACCAGTATGTATTGGCTGATCAGGGTTTAGATTGTATTAGTTATGGTCTAATATAAATAATATATCTTAAAACCTAGGTACTCATTTATAATAAGTTACATGAAATAGAATTATTATTTTGACATTTCATAGAGGCTGCAAGGTAGATGTGAACCGTACAATCAATTGTATGTTTATGCTTAAGTTTGCCCTTTTTATGGCACTTACGCCCTAGCTGTTGTTGGAATATGTTTCTGTAAATGCATTGCGTTGTATTATAAATATTTTATACATATACTTAACTACTAAAGAAACCAGACACATATTGTGTGCCATTGTTTTGGTAGTAAATTAATACGATGCCCACCCGTCTTTTCTGTGCGTAATATTGAACTAAGGTGGACTAAGATGCACTTAAACTGTTTTAAAAGGTGAACGAATTTCATACGTCAGCGATCGAAACGTCACGTAACCCATAAAATTATATTTTGCAAGAACAAAGGAACCAGAAACGCTTAAGTGTGCTTCTTTGTTATTCCATTGACGTGTTGTGTGCATTCAAATAAAGCATGCGTGCATTGTTCAACCGAAAAGCCTCTTTTCATTTTGTTATTATTAACGTATTACTAGATTTCGCTTTATCAACTGCTTTCACTTTGTATGATGTTTTGAATGCATTCTGACAATGTTCCAATCTTTTTGAACTCCGTAGCTACCCTAAACGTCCATTTATCGACGTCAAGCGTTACAACTACATGCTGATATCGTGTATACTGCAAAGCCTGTAATTCATACGCGGTTAAAGTAATGTGTAGCCAATTAGCACTATAACAAAGTAGACATCACACACTAAACGGTGACATGCGTTGACAAAGAAATAACGGTTTTTATCCCTATTTTACGTTGTTACTTTGGTGACGTTAAAATTGAGTTTATTCCGCTATTATCCTTTAAAGAGACGCAAAACATAAGTTCTGATTCTTGAAAATGCATTCTCTGACAATAATTGGTGGACTCTTGGTCATTTCAGTTTCTAGAATTTGCTTTAACAAAGAAAATAAACCACTACCGTCTGGACAACGTCTATAGCACAACGTAAGAACCCCATATCATACGTCACAACTAAAATTGCAAAAATTTTGAATGCACTTTTTCTGTATTTGTATTGGCCTTGCATACATGAAACAAGTTTTCGAAAATTTATTTAGACATACACTTTCGATACAAAAGTGACAAAAACGGTATTTTTGACGTTGAGACGTAATGTTTTGTATTTGATAAATATATTTTCTCTGAAAATATTTTCTAATGTCTTGTTGTGAAAATAAGCATATGCGCTACGATCTATTGACGAGTTTGAAGCAAACAAAAAGTGTCAGGTTTCTTAGTTGTTAAGTATATATTTTCAGATCCATCAGCATCTTGTCATGAGACTCATCATATTGCATATGTCATATTAAGAGTTATCAAGATCATAGTTCACGTGTGTATCTAGCGAAGAACCCCGTAGGGAAATCAAACGTTGACATTCAAATTATGGTTATGTGGCAAAAATTGCCCCACCCCAGGGTCACATGTTTTACACTGACTTATATAGTGAAAACATAAAACATCTTGTCTGAAACCACTAGGTCTAGCCTTGATATTTGGTATGTAGCATCACCTACATGTAGTAGGTCTACCTCTGCCAAATTTATTCAAATTATGGCCCTGATGCTAAAACTGGCCCAGCCCCGGGGTCGAAGAATAAAAGCTTAACGATTTTTACAGCAATTGTTTCCCTTGTTATTTAAGACATTCTGATAAATGTCAAGGCATTAATATCTGCAAGGTCCTGAGTGATGTGTTGAGGTCCCGTTGAAACCTAACTTACCAGCTGCAGGCCGAGGTTCTCAATCCATGCAGCGGTACCTGGCAGATGTTAATGCATTGGTCGATATTATTGCAAAAGACATAGTGAAATACAGTAAAAGCTCGAAAATCCGAACTCGGATTGTTCGGAATACTCACTTATTCCAAATAAAACTTTACAGATTCAGAGAATATACGGGACCATTTTAGCTATTGTTGGGTGCGTAAAGGAAACGTTTTCCTGAGACGTTCCTTTTACGTACCCAAAACATGTTTGATAGGTAAAATGATAAAAAAAAACATTTGTTTAGGTTATAAAAACATTTATGTCTACATACATACATTTCGAGCTACTGATAATTCGAAATAAAACCAGTCCAGAGGACTTCGAATTTACGAGAATGTACTATATTTAGTAAAGCGTCGTAAGAAATTAAAAGCATCGATGCCTATCCATTGTGTAAGACTGAAAACCACTAATAAGTCATGTAACTTGCATGCATTTTTGAAAATATATTCCAGTGTGTAATGTTGACGCCATTTTTGACGTCGGCCACTGTGTGCGTAAGGGGTACATGGGGTGCTTCATTAAAGTACCAAACCCGTTATATAAAAGCATGCGAATTTCCTTATTGAAACGTGCAATTCAATATCCTTAAATTAAAACATGGATAATAATACCGTGTGACACTTTATATTGTGCACTAATGTTGTTTAATCAACTGCTGTTAATAAACTGTGTATCTTTCGTCTGCACATGATTTCATTGTCTTTGGAAATTTCTATATATCGGCAGTTGCAGCTTAAATTAGCTTCGAATGTGTGATATTCAAAGTCATGTGCTTCTAACACAGATGAAATAAATTGCTGAGATTCTTAATGTCATGACGTGTTTAAAAGACACCAATAGACTCAGTGTTGGTATCTAGAAATGTGTTAAACCATGCCTGTAGACTTGTGTTATATTAAAACAATGGGCCCCATTTTAGTATTAAGAGATATGTAAAACCAATGTTAAGAACGTATCTATATTTGTTATACCAATGGTTCTAGTAGTAGTAGCTAGATATATGTAATACCAATGTCCTAATGCTAGTATCTAGAGATTAGTTATACCTATAGTGTTTCCAGAACTTAAGTGACCCCCGTTTTTTGCTAATTGTTCTTTAATGGTGATTTTAATTGAAAAAATAATTAGAAAAATGAATTTAGATATATACCGCGTAATTGAATTTATTTTTTCCACATTGATATGAGTTTTTGTATAGGCTGGGATTAGATGGAATTTTGGTGTATTATTGCTGCTCTTCTTTGAATTATTCCCTAAGTGAACCTAGCGATATAAATAAAACATGGCTTATACAGGTCAGTGGAGGTAATTCGTCAGTCCCACAGATAAGAGTGCGTAACAGAGAATTATTTTTCCTATTTCTCAACCAAAAAATATGTTGTGCGTACTCAAAACAAACGTCTCGATGATATGGTTCTTTTGAGCACACAAAACACGTGTTTAAACTGATAAAATCTATCGCAACTTCACGCTTAAATTCCTTAACTGGATTCATCTTCGTGCATTAAGCTATGATTCACTGCTTATACTGACTCATAAACTTCACTGTACATCTAAAGGCGATGCATTGAAATGGCCTGCGTTAAAAACGATTCAATTAACAGTATTGTCTGAACCTTAAATAATGGTTGAATTTTCTTTCGAGACCATTGTTTCATAAAAATATGTCTCTCGGGAATACAAGTAGGTTATCAAACAGTATGGATCCAGATAATGCCCAACATTTTTACCTGGCCCTGAGGTTATAAAACTTGAGTTCATTCTCAAACTCAAAATACGTCAAACTCAAAATTTTGAGTTTGACGTGTCCGCAAGCAGCCAATCATTGCACTTTATTTTGAGTTTGAGACTGTACTCAAGTTTTATATCCTCGGGGCCTGAACTTTCCTTCGGCTGTTGACAAAGTTTATCAGCAAAATATCTTAAGCAGGCAATATATGATGCTCTTTAAGTTTATTGTATATTCCTAATTCGTTATTTAAGAAATAGATCAGCTCCAGCAGTGAATTTTTGAGTAATAATTCACTGTTTGGAGGTCAGTTGTAAAGAAGATCAAATCTGGAGCGCGCATCGCGAGTGATTTATCTTCGTACAACTGATCGACAAACAGTGAAATATTACTCAACAAGTCACGCACTGAAGCTGATCTATTTCGATTCTAACACACAATATTCGACGAAAACACATTCGAGGTCTTCAGCTTCTTCTTACTTTCCGCCATTGCACTGAAGAACTCCCATCTCTACTTAGACTACGTCGCATACGTTTACATGTAATTGTAACGTCTTTCAAGCGTAAAAACGACGTTACACCGTCTAACGCCATGAATGACGTCATTTTCCAGTGACGTCAGTTATCACACACTTCAGCTTTGAATTATTGTCTGGTATATCACAGCTTGTTACCGTTGGCTCTATAGGCGAGGTGTGTTAGAATTCTCGTCAACTCTCAAATTTGCTTGAATTGTCGACATAAATTCTTTACTTACTAGTGTCGTCAGCTGATAACCTTTGCAAACAATTTGGACCCAACTCAAGCCCGACAAAACGTCAGGCATGATCTGGATCCAAACTGCTTGGCACTCTACTGATATTCCCGAAAGATCATTTTAGAAAAAGCAACAACGAGAAACAAACTGATTTTGTAAAAAATATCAGCAGACGACAAAATCATGACAAATTACCTCGTAGGCAAAACGAGTCAATGAATTGAAATGGAAGGTGCTACATGTACATGCATGTTTTATGCTTAAGCCTTATATTTGCCTGCTTTCAATACGAAACGGTCTAGGACCCCTATAGTCTTTTACAATTGCGTGTGTGCGTGCGTGTGTGTTAAAATGATGACGAGTGAGGTTTGCGGAATAGATTTTCGTTGAATCATCGGATATAGGATATAGATAGTCCTGTAGGCTAGTACATATCGTCGCTTCAGTGCTATAGTGTTCTAAGTGACATTTTGGTCAAAAATGAGTTATGCATACCATTGGAAAGGTGATCAAATGTTCTATCTACTGGTGAAGGTTTCATTTGCCTATCTCCTCCCAGTAAGCTTAAAATCGCTGTGCGTTTCTGTTCTATCTACAAACAGACAATTTCGTTCAGTGCTATAGTGTTCTAAGTGATTTTCATCCAATGGCCAATGATGATTATGTCACGTGACTGGGTGAGTTCAGTGTCATACTGTTCTATCTACAAAAAGTCACTTCCCTTGGAGAAATTGCTAAAAATAATAGTTACCTCCCTTACATACATTTAAATTTCCTAAATTGAAACGGTTTGCTGGACTTATGACGAACTAATGGCCATATCGGCTACATTTAGGTCCAAATAATCCGCTCAGTCAAAAATATAACGCAAACTGATCCATGGACAGAATAATAAGCTGTAGAAACAGATTACCTCCCTTACACATATTTAAACTGCTTTAAAGAAAAACGCAACATACCGTATCTGGTGGTTTAATTTGAAGGACAATAACCATCACAAGCATGTGTGAAAAAAAAATGCTTAAAAAGTAGTTTACTGATCAGATATCGCCGTTTCAAAATTAGCAAATTCGCGTCGAAATCTGCCTTCGAGAGCCGCCATGTTTTTTCACCTGTGACGTCATTTACTCACATTGGGTTATTTCCGGTCCGTTAACTAATGCGTATCGAGCCGTGTGTCTTACGAGTCAAGACGTTCATTTGTATTTAATACTTTGACTTGATTAGGTGAGAAAAAAATAAACTGAGACGCGTGAAAATGTGCAGTCAGGATAGTTTCGGACTAATTGCATATAATTTTGAGCCAGAATACTCGGCAGAGGAATTAGAAGAGATTGAGTCCATAGCAACGGGTCGTTATGGCGAAAATACCGTGGATGATGACTTCTGTACGTGTTTAAACTGCGCTATTATGTCATCGACGCGAGAAAATGTGTGCTGTCGTGAAAGTGAATTAGTTCTGCCGAATTTAGACAGTTACGATTGCATAACAGATCATCCAAATTTTGAGACAATTGTGTTAAATCCGATGGTTCTTGAGGTATCCTTCATACAGATGATGGTCTACAAAGGACATCGTGGACGTGCGCCAGATCAGTTATCAAACAAGTGAGTATAAAATGTCTTTGATACCGTTACGGAAACAATCCAAAGAAACAAAGATAGATAGATAGATAGATAGATAGATAGATAGATAGATAGATAGATAGATAGATAGATAGATAGATAGATAGATAGATAGATAGATAGATAGATAGATAGATAGATAGATAGATGGGTGGGTGGGTGGATAGATAGATTTCAGATACATGTCAGAGAGAAGTGCAAAAGCCGTGTATACTTAGAGTGTAGGACAAAATCCCCCCCCCCCCCCCGGACAAACCCCCCCCCCCCTGCTCATTTTTGTATACGTGGACAAAATCCCCCCCATGAATTTTACAACTAGGACATAATCCCCCCCGCTGAATTTGACAACTAGGACATAATCCCCCCCCGCTGAATTTTACAACTAGGACATAATCCCCCCCCTATATTACAGCATACAACATACCATGTAAATAATTTGGACCCAGATTGTAAGTCCTGATCTGGATCCAAACTGCATGACAGCATGATAGTGTTTTGAAACAATAACATTATAAAATTTACTCATATATAATTAAGCAATCACTCTCAAATTAAATTGTAAACTGCAAAAATTTAATGGTCTAATTGAGTGACTCACTAAGGTCAATTAACTTTCGGATTGCATTATTAACAGTTACTCAATTATAGGTGTTAGTTTTAAAAATTTAATGGTTTGAAATGCTGATATAGGTGAAAAAATGATCGGAGATCAAAGGGTGTTTGTATGTTATTGAATAAAATGTAATTAAAATTATTTGTCCTTTTATTATAACAGTAACAATTAGCTGGTGAATTGCATGATTATCTGAGTAATCATCATTTTCATGCTTTGTTCCAAATAATTCAGGACCCCTATCATGCTGTCAGACAGTTTGGATCCAGATCAGGACTTACAATCTGGGTCCAAATTGTTTACATTGTATGATGTATGCTGTAATATAAGGAGGGGGGGGGGGGTATGTCCTAGTTGTAAAATTCAGCGGGGGGGGATTATGTCCTAGTTGTAAAATTCAGGGGGGGGATTATGTCCTAGATGTAAAATTCAGCGGGGGGGATTATGTCCTAGTTGTAAAATTCATGGGGGGGATTTTGTCCACGTATACAAAAATGAGCAGGGGGGGGGGGTTTGTCCGGGGGGGGGGATTATGTCCGTATCCCGTATACTTACACTGTATCATAACAATGAAAGGTATGAGCAAGGTGGTCCACAAGAAAGAGGGTATCCTTATAAAAAAAGTAGACCCTTGGAATCTTCTGTCTTTCAGATGAGACTAAGCTGCCGTCCCCATCCCTATATGACCCTAGCTGTTGGTGGGATGTTAATACACACAACAGAAAACCTGGCCTCAAACCATATTTTACATACATCAGGTTTAGAAATGTTGGGTCCAATCTGATACTTTTTGTTTCAGCAATGTTTGCAGATAAGGAATATTCTCATTCCTGGAAATGTAACCACGCACGATTGAAGTCACTCGACTACACAGCTTTTGCCAATTTTTTTTATGATATGGTCACCAAAAACTCATGTGCTAAGAGCGCACACATACTATATGAGCCATGGCATGAGATTTCCAAGAATTTGGTATGTGCGACCAGCCTGCGCCTACGCGCAGACTTATCAGAGCCTTTGCTGGTCGCTTAAATATTCTATGACTGTTAAACTACTGACCGAACCTCATTTGAGGGCTCTTAGCTTAAAAGGAGGCCGAACAGGCTCGTCTGAATCTACACTTGTCAAAATACCACATTGTTGGAAATCACACGTCATAGCTCATATATTTTACTTTTAATCAGGATTCACTGCCAAAGTTTGCGATGTCAATTTTTGTTACAGCAAAAAACATGCAGCTGCAATGACTGAAAATTATTGATTGGATTCAAATGCCTAAATATGGATGAAAGTTTAACTTATCGAAATCCTGAACTTTAGAAATTCAGATTTTAAAACTTGCAGGATGCCTACAAAAATCAATAACTTCAAGGTCCTCTGAAAATTAATCAGAAACTATTATATAAATTCAATAAATCACCATTTTGAGGCTAATATTCTACGGAAAATCAGCCTCAAAATCCTGATTTCAGTATTAATCCTGAAAACTTTCATCCATGCCTAAATGAGGATAAATGCCACTCAGCTATAGTGACAATTTATTATTAAAAAGAAGAAAAACAACATTTATGGTCCTCAACAGACAGAGTTCTCCCTTAGTATAAATTTGGACTTGAGTTTGAGCCAAAGAGAAAATTAGTCCAAATTTGGAGAAAAATTGAGAACTCTGACAGATTTTATTTTTAGCACATTCTTACATTATGTATAAAACCAAGGAATGTACATGTTGTCTTATCCACTAAATGTCCCAGTTCTAAGCTTCTTACATGTATATATGTTTGTTCATTACAACCTCAGCGTAGCTCAAACCTACATGTAAGAAAGTTTGTTAAGAATGCAATAGAAACTGGGTCAACTTTTACGTATAAAGGCGAGTACTGGAAAATGAATTTGCCTTCTTCTAACTACCAAATCTTATGCTGTGGACACTCTAAAGAGCCATCTAAATGAGACGGTTCTTTTGAGTACCCCCCAAAAAGTTTTAAATTTAAACGTTTTAACATGTACATTCCAAATACCAGTTTTACAAATGACCTAACTATCCTAATTTCTCATATCATGTAAATAACAAAGGATGCATTACATAGTGAGTTTTTGTTGCAAACAATGGGAAGAGTGCTATAATCCCCAGAATCACTAAAAGCATATAATATGGGCCTCATCGCGAGAAAACCTGTCTTCAAGTTTCTGACAAAGTGGGATCCAAACCAGCCTGCTCAGGTACAGGTACTAGCTGGAACTCGTAGCAACTCTAGATCCCGGCTCTAGATATGATACTTTCCAATAAGCGAAAAACAAAGGCGCTGATCAGTCTGGTCTGCGCCTTTGCTGTTCACAAAACCCCGAAGGCAGGTTTCTTGCGTTGAGGCCCATATGTAAGCACTGAAAATGATCCAGGCATTACTCTGATTTCAGTTGATGTTACAAGATAATGTAAGAAGCACGACATACATGTAGCCAAAATGTTACAAGATGTAGCCAGATTCATATGGCAACATCCCTCTATACAAAAACTATTTTAAAATATTTACATTTCAACTGCGAGTCTTTAAATGAACCTTTACATCGTAGCTTCATGAACAGATCCAACATCAACGCCATCCAATAACATTTTTTGTTTACCGACGTTTGTCTGACATCAAGCCCTTATCATCATGACGTTAAACCTGGGGTTTTGGCTGTTCCAAACCCTCCGTATGTCTAGTATTATTTAAAATATCCAGAAAAACAGCCAAGTTATATGAAAATTGATACTTGACAGACAATATAAAATATAAATATAAGTAATAAATTCTAGTTTTGTCTGTTCATGAGATCATGAACACTTCGGGTCTCTTGCAAAGTTAGCTGTTGACTGGGACTTTAACCACACACTGTACCAAACAAAAGATTCCGAACAAAAACTCAATGCACTGCATCCCTGTATACTTACTGCAAAAAGTTTTATAAATAATTATCACATGGGCGTGAAATAACAGCATGCATTAAAATCAATAAAACACTAGTGGTTTACAGATTTTCAGGAAATGTTAGGACGTCCATAACAATGTTGCGTACATAAAGACCAACTTACCTCTTTAAACCAGAAATGAGATTTCAAAGTAATCTTAATTCATATGATAAATAGAATCTAACATTTGTGCTCTTGTATTATTGAATTTATTAAACACTTTGCCAAAAAGATATAAAATGCTCAACAAGCCTCACATTTTATCTCTTTTCACCAACTTGTTAAGTAAATTCAATAAAACGTGTGGACTTATGTAAGATCCTCTATTTACACCTTTTTACGTCAAAACATGAGAAAACCAGTTTTTAATAGAAAACAACTGTGATTTGCAGAACAAGGGATTCTGATCAGCATGAACACCAGTCTAATCAGCATCATTGTTATTCAAGGCCTTCATGTATGTTCACTTGCTACATCCACACTTTTAAATTCTTAGATAATCTGGTTTTCTTCTAAAATCGCTCAAAAATATAATGGTATAAATTATAAATTACAAGTGCATTGTACATGTTTACATGTTAGAGATGCATTAGGCCTAATATATAAAAAATTGTGTGTTTCAAGTTACTCGACCATGCCTAATTTTTTTGCCCCCCCCCCCCCCCCCTCGACCCTAATTTTTTGAAGCATTTTAGGGCATTTCTAAGGGATTTCTCAGTTCAACCAGATTGTTTCCCCATGTAAAAACTTTAAAAAAAAAATCCTACTGTAGCTACCGTCCCTATTTTAAAATTCAATGTAACCTGAAACATACATATTTTTTTTGCCTTATGTGCATTTCCACAAAGTAATTTCTCTTATATAACCTCTAAACATGCATAAAAATAATTAACTTATTTCAGTTTTTAGCCTAAAAAATGTTATTATGACCTTGTCAACACATTTCAAGGATTGAACAATTATGTGTTCAGATCAACATGCACACCCACTACCTGATCAACATCACTGTTATTCCAGTAAGATACAATGTACGTTAAAAAAAGTATCCGATATTCATGTACAACTGTAACTTCTATAAACATTTCCGAACCAAACCCAGAATGTCACTCAAAAGTCATCTGATAGTGTATAACTGACAGACAAATGCCAAGGCAACTTACATACATTTTTTTACATACATGCAGTCCCACAAGCAAAATTGCACATTTGCAATCTCCCACATTAAATCAAGGTTTACCTTACTGTCGTTGGATTGCATGCTAGATAACTTTTCATGTGTTGGTGCCTGCTGATTTTTTCAAAATCATATTTTACAAAAGACTATTCCAGGAATACTGTACAATCAGAGTGTCAAACAGTTTGGATCCTGACCAGGCCGACAAAACGGTTGGGCTGTTACGGGTCGAAATTGTTTGCAAATGTTATCAGCAGACAATACAATACTAGTAAAGAAAGAGTGATAGTACCGTACATGTAGGCGTGGCTTTTGAAAGGTGAAAACTCCCCAACATTCATTTAAATTCCTCAAACTAAGAAATTCAGTTTCTTTTCTTTCAGACAGTATCGGCTTGCAGCATATAGGCAGTTTGTATGTTGGATGCTATGTGGTGAGAAACTTGGCAGGGGAAACAGAGTAGTGATACCTTCGTGTGTTGTCAAGAGTGTAAGAGAAAAGTTTCCTGAAGCTAATGAGGACTATACTGGATTCAAATCAGCTTTTGAAAACAATGAGGAACTTTTCCATTTGTGATCAGACAAAGCAGTTCAATTGATAAACAAAGGATTCTTTACAAAACATGGTTAAATTCTTATAAATGTACATACATGTATACATACAAATTGGCCTTGACGCTGGAAAACCTGTCTTCCCGGTTTGTGACGAACAAAGCAAAAACCAGCTTGCGCATCTGCACAGTCTGATCAGCACTTTTGTTATTGCTATAATAGATTAGAAAATATACTTGCTACAGTTGAAATTTCAATTTTCTAGGGGTCCTGACTAACTTGACTTGTTTTGTCGTGTCAAGGCCCAAATGTATTCTATTCAAGGCTTTCCAAAAGTAACTTATTTTCAGTAATAAATAATTAACCATCAATGAGATTGACAGATTGGATCCAGAGCAGGTCAAACATACCGTTATTTGTTTGGTCTGGCCTGAATCCAAACTGTGTGCAAGCAGACAACAGCAGGGGACAAAAATATTCCAATACATATTTTGCACTTGTCCTGCAGGACAGGTCACTTACAATTTTCACTAGTCCTGCAAACATATGCACTTGTCCTTTAATTGTGTATGCAATAAAGAACATAAGGGAGTAATGTGTAATATGACTTCCTCGAGTAATTCTTCCCAAAGCACTCGTCCTACAGGACGAAGGACGAGCGCTTTGCGGAGAATTACTCGTCCTTCGTATATTTCATTTATAATTACGAGCGGACGAGTTGAATTTTTGTCCCTTGAACAGAATGTGTCACTGGCAAGCAAATTTGTCTCATTTACCCTTTATAAACTGACAGATTCCTACATTTATAATGATAATGAAAACACACATAAATTAAAACTCATTTGGATGATTCTTTGTTCGTTTCAATAGCATCATGTTGTGTATATTTCCATCATTATTACAGACCTGTTACCTTTAAATTATTTGAGCAAGCTCCTCATGGCCCTTGGGATTATAAAACTTGTTTCATGCTCAACTCAAATGGGCATGAAATTTATCATGATCACTAATGTTAAAAGGCCAACCATTTTTGGCATTGTAACATGTATTACCAAGATAAAGATAAATAAAACATCTGAGACTTTGAAATCAAGAAAAGTCTTCATTTTTCAGCATTTTTGTTGGTACATGTGAGAGTAGTTGAAATTTCATGCTCAACAAAACATTTTATATCCTCAGCTGGAGAGTGTGTAAATGAAAATTATTTTTCATATTTCTCAACCAAAGCAAATGTTGTGGGTACTTAAAGAAATGTCTCATTGAGACGGTTCTTTTGAGCACCCAAAAACGAATATTAAAAATTATGGGTAAGAAAATATTTACAGTTTAAGCTTAATTTTTTTGTTTATCTTTACCTATGAAAGTCATTCTGTATGAGCAGCTATAAAATGGGACTAGCTTAGCGGCCGGAATTTTCCCTCAAATATGATCTCTACACTCACTTATGTGTGCGAGCAGCCATGCCTCTAACTAGTTTGAGTTTCCACATGCTTGTCTGACCTTACCCTCACAATATATGATCAGTACAAAAAATTTTATTTATGGGCTTTATAAAAAGTGCAGCAGCAGACAGGACATTTCTCACTATACAAAAGATGTCTGTGGTGGCATTAGTCATTATTTTCAGCCCAATGTAGATACAGTTCAGCAGGCTTTATCAGAAGCCCAGCTGATCTGGCTCTACATTGTTTGCCAGAGCAGATAATATTTTGAGCACATTTCACATATTCGGACAAATATGGTCGAAGTACACATGTCAAAATCAATGATTACAGGGGTATAAAATATCATCATTCAAAATATGTGGGCATAATTATCTGTAAAACAACTTTCTACAATAAAAACTTCCCTTATATATAACCAATCAAGTGGAACTAAATCCTTATTATAATTACATGTATTGAAGAGGTGATCATGAAAATAAAATTGTTGTGAAGTCAATTGCAATTATAATGCAACATAATTAATCATCTTGTTCATAATCATAACATATGTTTACTTACAAACAGCTTTCCACAAGATTGCACACTAAATGCCAATTGACACTTTCAAAATTCTTTGAACAATTTACAACATGTACAATGTAAAGTTCTGTAATTACATTTCATGTATAGATTAGTGCTTCAAATAATAAAACCTTTGAGAGGGATAGAAGTTCATAGAACATGACCCTTAAAAAGTAGTCAGATTTTTTTCCCACTATAATAGCTGTAAAAACCAAATTATAAAAAAGTGTCTGATTTTTTGTTGTTGCTTTAATAGCTGAAAAACCAATTTGCAAAAATCATATGGAGATGATTATTGCAATTTGGGTTTTACAACTATTATATAGCATGATGAAAAATTTGTGATTACAATAACCTTTGCCATGAAAAGACAACAATCAGGTTTTGAAAAACACTTGTTCAAAGAAGTTTGATAGAGTCGGTATGCCTTTATTACTATCCGCCTGCTAGCGGCAACTTATTTTGTCTGCCGATTGCCTTTGCAAACAGCTTGTATACAGATCAGGACCGACAGCACTCGGTCCTGATCTGGATCCAAACCATTTGAAACTCCAATAGTCATGTATCGAGGTGCTAGTTGAGTGATTTCTCACTAACTGTATGAAGGCCCTATCAGATTCACTGTTTGAAAGGTTTTCTAAGATCAGATTTTTCCATTGAAGCAAACAATATGAACCCTGATCTGACTGTGTCCCTGGTATCAGACATAACTAGGTATTTATTGTTTCTGCAATGTAGGCTACCGACATGTACATGTACAGGTAAGAGCATGAGCAGATGAGAGAGAAAAGACAACAAGTTAAAAACTGGGAGGAAAATAGCTAGTACATGATCCCTGAAAAGCAAATTTTGATCAGACTCATCTATTTGCAACTTTTACATCAGACCTAATGTACATAACTTCCTCTCACAGAGCCTGCACCTTACGAGGTGCTAGTTGAGTGATTTCTCACTAACTGTATGGAGGCTCTATAAGATTCAGTGTTTGAAATGTTTTAGGACCTGACTACATACCTATTCTATAGTGCTCTCCTACCTGACGAGGTACAGAGTAGCTATTCATATTGTAAATCCCTCTGCTAGGGAGTGCAGTGGCTCATGGGGGGTACTCTCATTTTTCCTTCATACATAGGCTCGGGCCCAGTATCTACCGTTCACCCCAAAAAAATATATGGAATTTCAGGCACCCCCAAAAAGTATTTGAAATTTTACCAACCCAAAAAATATCCTCCATTCTGTACCTTGCCCTTAAGAAAAGACCATAAAATGCATAGAAATGACCCCTAAATATACAATGTAGTCCAACTTTGTGGTGACCCCAAAAAATATCCACAAAATTTTCATACCCCCAAAAAACTTCGTTTTTCTGAAAACCCCAAAAAATAATGAAATTCAAAATTTTGAACCCCAAAAAATCCCCAAAAAATATTTGTTTTTCTGAAAAAAAACAAAAATAATGAAATCAAAATTGTGAACCCCAAAAAATGACCTGGGCCATGAATGTGTGCAAATATAAGAGTACCCCCCCTCCCTGGGTGCAGTGGCTCAGTGGTAGAGTGCTTGTCTCAAGATCGAAGGGTTGTGGGTTGGAGCCTCACCGGCTTAACTGCATCATGTCCTTGAGCCAGACACTTTAATCCTTGCTTAGTACTGGTTCAACCCAGGAACCCTATCCCGACTGAAAAGTTGTTGGCTAGGACATAATCAAATCAATCAAATACATGTATCTCTGAGCACCACTTTTTTGCCCTGAAAATGCACATATTCTAGTGTATGACCCAAATATTGTAGTAGCTATATTTAAAAAGGAATATGCCTGTTTCAGAATGGAATGTGGTCTTATAATAAACTCCAGCCTCAAGATAAAAAGTGCACAATCCCAGGTAGGAAACTTCATAAATGGAACCGCAAGTTCTGTGAATGGCGGCTGAAAAAAACCTGCCTAAAAACACATTTCCCACTAAGTACTTTTCCCACTCTTTGCCCTCTTTCTTACTTTAATGTGTAAAATAGCAAAAAGGAGAATGTAGTGCTCCACACTGGTATTTCGAAGTCTTATCCCAGCTGATGTGAGCTGCAAATTACGTACGGTTTATCTGAATCGTGTTTGTCAGGAGGTAAACAAACTTTATTACCTTTTGACAAAAAAGATACAGACAAAACTGTACAGACGTTTCAGCTCACATCAACTTGGACTATAAAAAGTGATAAGATCATATCTGAGCACTGCATTCTCCTTTTTCACTCGTTTACCATGTACACCATAAGCATGATAAAAGCACTGAATGGAAAACATGCGTTTTGTTGTCAACTTTTTTTCAGCAGCCTCTTTCAGAGAGGATGGTTCTGTTTATGGAGTTTCTTCCTACCTGTGACAATTGAAAATAAATTTTCTTATAATTTCTCAATGAGACGGTTCTTTTCTTCACCATAAAACGTTAAAACTGATGTACATATATAGTGAAATTTAATGTTCAACAAATTTTGAGCGTTAAACATGCTCAAAAGACTTGTCTCATTGAGACAGGTCTTTTGAGTACCCACAACATATATTTTGGTTGAGAAATAAGAAAATTAGTTTTTCGATATGCACTCTTAACTTAAGTCCTGATGTTTACTTAAATCTTGAAGACAGCTTCAGAATAACATCTGACTTGAGTGGTGCAGGTGTACGTGCAATGTTTCCTTTCCTGGATACTTGCACAGGTGAAAGAGTTCTGCACTCTTTCTCCGATACAACTTTTTTCAACATTGCATAGACCCAGTCATAAGATTTAGCTTCGTACACCGGTTTCACCACCCATTCAGATGTTGCCTTTGGACATACCAGTCTGAACTGTTTTTCACCCTTCTTATTGGTAGCCTGAAGTCTATTACGAGACATGTTGTGATCAATCACAGCTAATGCTGTCCGAGCAACCATTTGATCAAAATCAAATTCTTGTCGCTTGGGCACATACTTTGTCATTAAACTGTGATAGACCTCAAGACTACCAGTATGGCAAAATTCGCTCAGCTGGCGAATGTCTTTTACAAGGCGCTTGTCTAAAACAACTTCCTTTAAAGCATTGTGGGCTTTGGAACCTTTCTGTAACCATTTTTTCTTCCTTGCAACCTCTGGATCAAGAGGTTCATGAGTACACCGTGTGATCAGATCACCTGAAAACTCGTGTTCATTTGCAACGTGAAACACAACAGACTTCCAGGTTTCTTCTAGCCACACTTTGTCCCCATTACAATTCCTTGCACACCACCACAAATGGTTACAGATAGCCTTTATCCAAGGACTAAGCTCCTCAGCCCCTTTGCTTTTTGCCCTCTGTGTCAATTTCTTCTTCAAGTTATTTGCAAGGTGCCATACATCAAATTGATGATTAATATTGCTGAACTCCTTGTTCATCACACTCCGTATTTGAACATGGCGATCTGTAGCAAGAACCTCAATGGTAAAGCCAAGCTCCAACAAGTAGTTCATGCAACGACGAAAGCCTTCCACCTCCATCCTACACGAACTACCTGTCTCATTGTAGTTTGTCGATGTAATTACTAATCAATGGTTAAATCTGCTACTTTTAGGTCCAAATGATCAGTTCAGTCTAAAATATTATACAAATTGACCCGATTGACAGAAAAATTAACTGTAGAAACAGATTACCTCCCTTACATAAACTTTAATGGCATAATCCGTGTCGTTTGCTACTGTTATGCCTAATAAATGACTAAATATGCTACTTCTAGGTACAAATAATCATTTCTGTTCAGACTAGTATATGAATTGACTCCATAAACAGAATAATAAGCTGTAGGAAAATATAGAACACTATAGCACTGAACGCAGAAGGCGATTTTTCGGGCATAATGTTCTATCTGCAAACTGTAAAAATGCCCGTAAATTCCATATTACTGTAAAATTTCTTCAAACCAAGGTCATTTACACTGTATGTATATATTTTAACCCTCTGGTATGATTCAAAGGTCTGTGTTAAATAAGGCACCAAAAATCAGGATGCTAAAATTTTCAAACTCATTTTTCTCAAAACTTGTGCAATGGTAGATAGAACACTATAGCACTGAAGCGACGATATCTTCATAGCAATGCAAATATATCAAGTGACTCTATTGGGGTACACATAGGTATATTCACAGGGAAAACAACTAAGTTATTGTTTTGTACAGGGGACTGGGGCTTCAGTTACAAATAAGGGCGTCTCCCAAAAATAAGTTTTAGTTACGCGGTGTGCTTTTAAATCCACATGCTAAGTGCCGTTCTTCTAAGTTAAATTTAAAGCTGTTTAAAAAAAAGAAAAACGGGGATCACTCATAACCTGGAAACACTATAGTATCTAGTGATGCGATATACCAATGGGTCCTCTGTTTTTACACTTTCAAGCTTCCAGTGACCCTGTTATCGTTACTGCCAGATACGTCTATACCATATTCGCTTATAAGATGTTATTTTACAAAAATACACACTTTCCATTCTCTGCTTAAGCCCATCATTTGTTGGTTGCCAAGTGAAAATGCTGTGGCCACGTTGACTAATTGAGATTATAATGCCAAATATTTTTTTGAGGGGAAAATTCTGAAAATATGATTCTTATTGTTAATTTCTCTTAGTGTTCAGTACAAAATTATCGGATACGTCGTTTAGACACAGCGACATAAAAATGAGGCTGTCTGTGTACTAAATCGTTACATCCATTTGTCATTTAGCGACTTCATGAATATAGTTTAGGCAATATTGTATGTAATTTTAACTAAAGCAACAATACAAATACTACCTCATGCACGGTACACTGATATAATTCGCCGAATAGCCTTGACAAACATAGTGCAGGAACAATTTACTCGGTGGTCAATTTGAAATTTAAGAGGCCAATAGGACTGTAAAGTGATAAATGATACAATATGATCATAGATCTAGTAACCATCGTCTAAAGAATTACTATGATAGCATTCGTGGTGTGTTTTTTATTTATTTGTAAATTTTATAATTATTTTTCTAACATAACATTTCTTTTTAGATGTTCTCCAACTGTGACAAATATTATGGAACAGTAATTACTTACACAGTAATTACTAAAAGGAACCATCTTGATGTCAATTAGTAATTCATAATTTTAAATATCTGAGGACATATTAATTTGTCCTATAGAATATGTTTAAGATCCAGACAACCTGATGCAATCAGGATGAAAATCATCCTGACTGTCGTTGACCTAAATGAGTTCAGTTTGAACTATATTTAATGAAATATTATTTGACTCGTCTGCAAAATATGAGCTTCATGTAATGGAGGTACACAATCACGTGATTTAAATCAATTACTTGTGAAACTGTGTTCAGTCAAACCAAACTCCCAACCACGTAAGACTTTGAATCGGCCAGTTTGTGGCGCATTGACTTGGGGTCGTCTCTGTCAGAACAATTCATGCCCCAACCGAAGGGGATAGACAGGCAGGTAGACAGACATACAACCGGGTGGTCCAAAATCACTACAAACTTTATTTATATTGACCAATTAGGAGCGGTATAGCTCATCAGAGAAATTAGCATGATTGAACGGTGATTTTGTCAAAAAGTTGATTTTGCGAAATAAAGCTGATTTCTCTGAGTAGTTATTATACCCATTCGGGACATTTTGACTTGGGGACGTCTCTGTGCGTAGTTACACGAACGATTTGAATGTCAATAGTGCATGGTGTCTCACATCTGGGGACTGAATGAACCAAAACCTATAGATAAAGAGCAATAGCTTAGATACAACTAAACAAGCATGGCACATATGTATAAACTTGGCACATTATCAGACCGAGAGTGAAGTTACGTAGTATGTGACGTTGTGCTAGTGTATTCACTTGATTGGACAAATGCGTGTATTTCTTTCACATTTCTAACTGTAGCTCTGTTTCGTACCTGCACTGTTATCTAGTGTGAACTCTACCCAGAAGTCTCAAAGGTTACCACCTATTCGAAGATAATGAACAGAAAGTAAACGCAGTGGTCTAAGAATAGCACAAGAAAATTACGTCAGAAACACATTTAAGTACACTTTACAACATTACTAATATGTTTGTCAATAACCATTTATATTATTGCTACTATTTTATTGGTATTATTTATATTATGGGTATGTTTCATTATTCACTGTCTGCATTGTCATCATGTATAATTTTAATTTTGTATGAACGCTAACAGAAAATAACAGAAAGAATCATACTTTCAAGATTTTCCACTAAAAAAAATACTTGCCATTATAATCTCCATTAGTCAAAGCGACCACCGCATTGTCAAATTGACCACCAATAAAGGATGGGCCTGTGCAGAGAAAGCAAATGTGTATTTTTGTCAAATGACATCTTATAAGCGAATATGGTTTAGGCGTATCTGACAGTAACGATAACAGGGTCACTGGAAGCTTGTAAGTGTAACAACAAAGCTAATTTAGCAGTATTTGTTGACTTTCTACATGTAGGACACAAGCGATAGCAATGACACGGCTTAAAAGAATTCCAATACCATTTCGGGTAGGCTTAAAATGGCTAAAACCTGAAAGCATGATATTCTTAGATTTTTAAAAATGTCTTTGGTCAAGGAAATCTTACCTGTTTTCCCTGTTTTCCCCTCGAATACCAATGACAGGAAATGTTAAAATTGACCACAGGAAGTATGTCAAATTATTTTACACCAAGGTGCGTGGTCAATTTGACAGTTTACTCTCTCCGAGATGATTACAAACCTGTCCCATTGCCGGGCCGCGTAGCGCAGTCGGTAACGTGTCTGGTTACAGATGCGTGTCTGACTGCAGATCCAGGGGTCGCGAGTTCGATCCCGGTCCGGTCCCATACTTTCGTGGAGATTGATCATGAAATGATTTCTGCGGTCATTCTCCTCCCTTCCGCTGATCCATTCAAGAAGGGTTGTGGTCAGTTACGTACGAATTACTGGTTAACCGCTTGTTCAAGCCTGCCCAGGAAAAAGTGTGGTTAGGTGAACTGACCGTCCCGCAATGACCATAGCTGTTGACTTGGGACGTAAAGCAACAAAACAAACAAAACAAACAAACCTGCACCGAGGCTATAAAAGTTCAGTACAGTCCCAAACTCAAAATAAAGGGCAATGATTGTCTGCTTGCTTGAGTTTGAGAATGAACTAAAGTTTTATAACCTCGGGACCAGGACCAATCATGTGTATCCTTTCTAGTTTGGCAACCATCTCGCTGAGGGAAAGAGAGCTGACTGCTTTGCCTTTTGTGTTATCACTTTTATTTTTATAACATCTTTCAGGCCTTTTGTAAAGAGTGCGTACCGATTTTTCTCCTTATTTATCAACCAAAACTTATGTTTTGGGTACTCAAAATAACGTCTCAATGAGACGGTTCGTTTGAGCACCCACAACATATGTTCAATGAGACTGGTTTTTGAGCACCCAAAACATGATGCTGCATTTCATCAATGTCTATACTGTTTGTAAAGGTTAAAAAGATTTTCAGACAAAATAATTCAATTTTTAAAACATATATAACCGAACACCCCTAGATGTGTACATGTGTACAATGGACTATCCCAAATTTATTGTATCAAACCAGAAGGAAGATTTCATTAGTATACAAAGGGTTAAGAGGCTTATAAGATGCCTTAGTGTTTTGTCTGAACCTTTATCTACTTTCATAGACGGTGAGTGCGACCAACGATGGTAATTACGACACTGTGTTGATGTGCAGGCTCGTCTAGGTATTTGCTGGTTACCTATGTAATAAGATTCAAACTCACATGAGCTGACTCAAAAAGTAAGTGAGAATGACCTGGCCCCGAGGTTATAAACTTTTTTTCATGCTCAACTCAACTGAGCATGGAATAATAGTTGCTCATAAAAATCTAAAATTCTGAAAAATAAAGATTTTTCTAGCTTTCAAACTCTCAGTTGTTATATTTATCATGCTAATAAATGTTAGAATATCAAGAATGGTTGGCATTTTAACATTTATAAGCATGATAAACTTTATGCTCATTTGAGCATTCAAAACGTTTCATAACCTCGGGGCCAGGACATGCTACAATCACACTTTGAAGACCAACCCACTGTACCCTGAGGAAGAGACACAGAATTCTAACAGTCACAAGACATCAATAGGTAATAAAAGTCAATCAACCAGCTCGATTTCTCTTCCCCAGCCAGCCAGATGAAACCTACATTTTAGACAAAATATCTTTTCCGTAAATATCCCTTTTCATGTTTGTTAGAGATTTTCTGTCAAGTCCTTTTGGACCCAAGGCAGTCCAAATGAGTTTTGCAGCAGAATCGAGTAGTTTGTCCTCTGTTGTGACAACGTCTACCAACTGAAGTGATTTAGCTTCTTGGGCAGTAAGTTTTTGGGAGAAAATAATGGCATCTCTCTGTGAACAGCCGCTGGGCATTTTTGCTCTGAAAACAAAATCACAGGAATAACATATACAAGAGGTGTTTCATGTTTATTTGAACAAATTGAAATTGCTGTATCACATTTATTTCTTATTATAGATAGTAATAATAAATTTATATTGGTCAATCTGATCTCCAGGAATGCGCAGCCATCAAGAAAATAGCTCTTAACTTTATTTGCTGGATTAAAACAGTCTCTGAAGATGAGTAGTCAAAATTTAAGCGTTTAAAATTGCTGTCTGAAACGAAATGTTCAAAATTGTTCTCGAACGATTTCTCTTAAAGGGGTGAAGTTTTTCTCTTGGTACCTATTATAAATTGTACATAAACGATTGAAGTATATTCTGCTAAGAAATAAAGCATTTCCGTTGGATATTTACTTTTTTGAAGCGACTTAAGCATCGAATTTTAGGGTTTACAGTTTCCAAAGCAACACTAAATTGTAAGCAAAATACATGAATGCAATATTTGGTGATCAGTTATATCGGCGATATATTCTTGATCTATTTAAGATCTTGTGTCGGCTGTGAGTTTTGAGAATTTGATTTTCAAAATTGTTCTAGGACACATTTTATAGATTGAATGCCCGTTTGGGCAGTCGTATGGTAGAATTTATAAAGCCCACTTGTCAAGCAAAAGCTTGCGCACAGAAGCTGTTTTTCATTTGAATAATAGACTGGATGTTCCTCTACACTTATATTTATTTTGAACCCTTTTATACGCATTTTCGTTAGTAATACACCCGATTTAGCTCTTAAAATCAGAAAAAGGGGGTGGGCATGTATTTTGGGACGCCGTTTTATGGTTGTGCTTTAAATTGCCTATTTGTCTATTTGGTCATACAAGGAACACGCCCGTTATTTAAGAGAATGCAAAAGTTATTTATTTTATTTACATGCAGCCTCGAAAAATGAAATTTACATTTGTTCAAATAAACATGAAACAGGTCTCGTATAACACTTTCGCTCTAAAACAGCATAAGACTAACAAACTTTCTTGCTCTAAAATGCACAAGACTGACCATTCATTTGCCTATGAAAGGTCAAAGGCAGAGCTGAACAGTAACATTGTTAAATATTCAGATCTTCACCCAAATTCTCTATGATGCTGTGGATACCGCAATGTTGTTATGTGTGCTTAAAGCACTGCTTCAATGTTATATATTGCCGTGTGTACATAAAATATTCGTCTCACTGATATGTTGTGGCGCTAAACTCTTTCCGTGCTCGCGGCAGCTTTGGTTATCTGCTGATAACCTTTGCAAACAGTTTGGAACCAGAACATGACCAACGGAACGTCTGCCTTCGCGGATCCAGAAAGTTTTATCAGAGCGGGTCCAACATTTACGTTGTTTTTCTATAGACACCAGTCGCCGAAGGCGGCTTCGACAACCCCCGAAGGGGGTGGTCGAGGTGTCTATAGATTGTAAACACTTTCTGTTTCCGTAATGCCTTCGGTAGTTTCCGCCCGATGTCGAAGATAGACGACATAAAGCAAAAGTCACAGGCAACTGTAACTTAACACCGAGGGTGTTTTGAACAATTAATTACAAGAATATGTACACAGAAAAGTCATTATATTCGAATATATCTGTGTACATTGGAAATAGTTGGCATTTGAAAAATTTAGCGAAACCACCCGAGATCACGGAAACTAATTATTCTACAGGTTCCATCATATTTTTTTTCGCCAGCTTATAGATCTTTGAGGACAGACAAATGCGGGTACCAGCCCTTAGCAACTGTCAAAAGCTTCGAAGTGATCCGCCATTCTGTTCTGTTCTGTTCTGTAGTAAGTAAATCTCCTCCGCTGACTTTTCGGAGAACCGTCTAAGACGTGGTCTGCCAAGCAGTAAGAAAACACTGTTAGAGCTCTATATACACTGGTGTTAAAGTTTATATATATACATGCTAAAGTTTGTGATTAAAAAAAACAAACTGCCTTATTTGTATGTCGCTCAGAAGCTTATGATGATAATCTCTTTAATTCTGCTAGCCTTTTGTGGTGAATTCTGTGTATGTATTCCCTCGTCAACAATTCAAGCAACCCCCAAGTAATTTTTAATTTTGTGAAAAATGCTCGACAATCGACAGTGATCGATATTCATTGATATTCGCATTACTAACAGAAAGTGAGCGTTCCCTGTGTATCAGACAGTGTTTATATCGTGTGCCGATAGCTTAAATTGATATTTGTCCAGGTAAAATGATGTGATGATGCATAAGCGCGGGATGCGCTTACCAGAGTTCGGGATCTGAAGTGAAAGTAGCCGCGTTATATATTTTCGCGGCTTTCTCAATAACAACTCCCTACTTGTAACTTGTGCAACAAATAATTCAGTCATTTCACACTGCATCAGCTTTCTAACTGTTTTACTGTCGAAGAATAGGATTCCACTATAGGCATTTCTGTACCAACTTGGAAGGATGGTTACAAGGTGTTTCACCCCATGACCAGTTCGCCCAGAGTGGTTATGCCCCAAATCTGATGCCTTGATGTTTCACCCCTACACCCAAGTCATTTTGCCACACAAATCATGGTCGTTTCGCCCCACTTATGTAATATCTTCAAAATCAAAGCCTCATTCGAAATAAATATAGAGAGCCATTATTTCATTTGTGTTTTCTGTATTTAGGCCATCAGGCCATATATTCCCACAGGTACGGTCTTCTTATCACGGTATTTTCAACACTTGTATATTTACTCTCGGTATGTGTTTTTAGGATGAACATGAGTCAGTTTCGATCAGATCAATCAGCGTCAATTTGATTTAAAGTATTTGAGTATTTATTGTACATCATGATAGTCAGTGCATTTCGGAGGACATGTGGCAATACAGTGATTTTATTTGGCCATTTTTGAGGCCGTATATGGGAGTCATTCCCAATCCAAATATTGCCTTTATTTTCCCAATTTCATGTATTTTAGCTCTTATTTTCCCAATTTTAATAAAATATTTTCCCAAATGTGTAGGAAGAGGTATCTTTCCAAAATCCCAAATAAAGTCACTGCAATATGCGATATATGTCAGGTCTTTAGTTAAGAGAGTGTGTACCAAAATATGTAACTTTCTTATTTTTCAACCAAAGTGTATGTTGTGGGTACTCAAAAGAACAGTCTCATTGAGATGGTTCTTTTGAGCACCCAGTATGTTGTGGGTACTCGAAAGAACCGTCTCATTGAGACGGTTCTTTTGAGCACCCAAAACATATGTTAAAACTGATGGGTAAGAAAATATTTACAATTTTAAGTCCAAAAAATTTGTTTGTCTAAACATATGTATGTCATCCTTATCTACATTGTTTAACATGATTCATATCCATTAGATTAAAGATAATTTAGTAAGTTTATGTATATCATAACAGGCACTGAGTCTGTAGATACTGATGAATGTGGCAATATGCGATTACACTAACACAATTACGACCAATAATGGTTAGAATTACGTAAATTTAAAAAGATTCAAATAGTTTAGTATTTTCAATTATATCATTAAAACCAGTGTAGATACTCATCAACTGACTTAATATGCAATAGTCATCAGTAGTTAACGACCGATAATGGTTAGAATAGCGTCAATTAGATTTAAGATCATATAGTTATTCCATGTATATCATGACAGGCAATGATAGTGTAATGGTACCATGAGTACAAGCGAGCCCCCTAACATAGCACAGCAGGCCTCGAAAAATCCACTCGTCCGCTCGTATTTACGAGTGCCTCAGGCTGCAGGGCAAGTGAAACTTTGGATGATTCCAATGTAAATTAACATTTCTTCCATATATGCCAATAATTTTTGTGATGCAGGGCAAGTGCCTATTTTAAGATATTTCAAGGCCTGCACAGCCTGGAACATTGCACAGTAGCCAAAATGCGGTCTCACTGAATTATTAATTATCACTTTTCAGGTAGATTAATCCTCATGTCTACCTCATTGAAGTAAATAATTGTTATTAAACTGTGTAATTATACCCTGCCACTAGTGATGGGAATCAGTTGGCTTTTCATAATCGATCATCGGTTTAAAACAAATGAATGATTATCGATTATAATCGGTTGACAGTATTAAATGTATTTTATTGCCAGTCAGTAACCATAGAGGCCTTATTATTTGCTTCTGTGATTACAAACAGACCTGTGTATTTCAGTATAGGGCTGTGTTTCAATATAGACAGATGACAACATGATCGGGTGTCTTCCACAACCGTAATTCTCTTTCAGTCCAACAGCATCATAGACAGAGACTTGAATTTACCATTTAAGTACAAGCATCTCAGTCTGTAGTTATATTGTTGCCAAGGTTGGGCAGAAAATTCCGCTCCGGTATTTACCAGTGGAATTTACCGGTATTTCCCGGCATGGCAAATAAGGCTCAAGTGGCAAATACTGACAAATAATGGCAAATATAACTTTTTTGCCGCGAAATACTGGCTAATATGATTTTAGCTGTAAAATGCAGCAGATATCTTTAGGAAGTTAACTTAAAATAGTATAATTTAACTGAATGAGTGAAAATGTAAATATTGAATATGAGGCTACAGTATCAGCATAAAACCTTTGGACACATTTAAACATGTTCAAACAGCCAATTTTCACTGAAATTTTGAAAATATTTTTAACAATAAATAGTATCTTTAGCCCTTATCATGCTAAATATTTTATGTACTACACAGTAACACTTCTCCCAAATTTGATCCTGTTTAGCTTAAATCTGTATTTTCAATTAGTGTAGAAAACAGTGTGGATCATGTGGCTTCTGAAAAAAACCAGCTGATCAGTGTTTTCAAAAACGGATTCAACAGGACAATGGTTAATTCTGTTTTCAGCAGGACAAGGGTAAATTCTACTTTGACCTTTAAATGGGGAGAAAATTTACCTGTGTATTTGGCAATTGTTTGGCACCTGTGCCTGTCATAAATCGTTAAAACAACACATCTCTTGCAAACTTTATTCAAGTGGATACTGTATAGCCAGTGGCAGGATGTCATGATTGGCTTCATATTTTAACTTAAGACAATTTAAGTCCAGGTGACCACAAACAGGGGTGTCTTTAATTGAGTTATAGTACAGATATGGGTCACTCATCCAAATACCCAACCATATTTTAACTTAAGACATCTAAAGTCCAGGTGACCAAAAACAGGGGTGTCTTTAATTGATTTATAGTACACTACAGATAAGGGTCACTCACCCAACCTTATCTGTAGCTATGCACAAGCCAACTGATGAGTACTTTGGTGTGTACGAAACAGGTTTTTTTTCTTCTTCTAAAATTCACTTCATTTAATTTAAATGTTTAAAGAATTAAACTTATAAATACCTTAAACTAAGATAATATAGCTGATAGCCTGATAAACTAGTAGAAATGAAATATTAAGTCAAATAACCTCTACTTTTGAATTTACCCATCTAAATGCGGAGGGCTGTAAATCTTATTTGCCAGTATTTCCCATTATTTGCCATTATTTCCCGGTATTTCCCGGTAAATGCCACTGGCATGGCAAATATGTTTATTTGCCGTCATTTTGCCAACCTTGATTGTTGCTGGTGTATATGCAAATGTTAGTCATGTTATTTTATAACTAAAGTTGAATAAAAAATTTGCATTTGGGGTTAAATAAAAATGAAATTCTTTTGCCTGAAGATTTTTTCCGATTATAATCGATTCCCATAATTCCATTCGATCATCGATTGGTTGCAAGTAGATGAACGATTTTCGATTATAATCGATCATCGGATCAACACTACCCGCCACTTTAAAAAGTATGGGGCATCATGTTATACCACCGTTCAAAGATTTACGTTTGAGTGTCCGTCCGCACAAATGTCCGTCTGTCTTTCACCGCTTTGTTTCCGCTCTCTACATGCCTCGAAATATCTTAAAATATGCACTTGGCCTCTATCACAAAAATTATTGGCATATATGGAGAACAATAATTTGCACTAGAAATATCAAAATTTTCACTTGCCCTGCCCTGCAGCCTGAGGCACTCGTAAATACAAGTGGACGAGTGTATTTTCGAGCCCTTTCTCTATCTTGAGCATTTTCTGACCAATTTTCTTCAAAAAATTGTTTTATAGTTGATAATTTGGGAAAGAGTGGTTTAGGATTATAGACGGTAAATTTTGTTGACTATACACAGTGTCATTGCCATTGATTTGTGTTGAAAATTTGTTTCCATGCACTATATTGAACAATTTATGTCCTATTTCTTCAAACTTTGTATATGAGTTGATATTGGGGAGGAGTGGTTTGGGATCTTAAATGGGTAATTTCACCAAATAAGCACAGAGTGTTTGCCCTTTATTTACAAAATGTATGTTGAACATTGGTTTCGGTGATCTATCCTGAGCATTATTTGATCAGTTTTCTTCAAACTTTGCATGACAGTTGATTTTGTGAAGGATTTATTTAAATAACTACAGAATTATGGTCCTTGATTTGAAAATATGATGAAATATTGTATAAAAATAAAAAACTAGGTAGAGACAAGTGCATTTAAATTTTCATACATCTTCAACTGAGTTATGGTCCTTGATTTGTGGATTAATTTGTCTTTGTTTTGAAAATATTTGAGGCAGGGTATGATGCATGCCTACAGCACTTACTTTTTCCTAACTTTGTATAATTGCAAATCTCAGGGTCTGCATGGTAATGTTCCCAAGATGCTGAGATGAAAAACCTGACCCTTCCCCCCCCCCCCCCCCAACACACACACACACACACACACACACACACACACACACACAAAACAAACAATATAAAAATATTAAAGTCATGAGTATAATTTCAATTGAGAAAGGATATTGTGTGAGTACATAAGGATGATTATTTCAATGAGGATGGCTACTGTGTGATATATAGAATTAGATGATTTCATGGTGGCTTATTTCAAGGAAGATGGACATTGTTCATTACTCAGAAAATATGCACATTAAGAATATTTCATCTTCATTGCAGTATAATTAGAGGAATAATATGTTGTGAGTACATACATGTAGGAGATAGTTTCAATGGGGGATTATTTTAAGGAGGATGGATATTATTTGATTACATAGAAAATATACATTTGGAATATTTCAGTAGAGAATTATTTCAAGGAAGTTATGTTGGATGGAACAATAACTTTTTCATGGAGGAAGGATATTGTGTGAGTACATATGAGATTATTACAATGAATGATCATTTCAAGGAGGATATCCATTTATTGATTTCGTAGAAATTATACTCATTTAGGGTATTTCAATGGAGTATTATTTCAAGGAGTAATGGGGAATGGATCATTGTGTGATGGATATTATTTGGTAACAATGGAGAATTATTTCAAGGAGTAATGGTGGATGGATCAATTGAGTATTATTTCAATGGAGGAAAGACATTGCATGAGCAAATGTACATAGGAGATTATTTCAATGGGTGATTATTTCAAGGAGTATGGACATTATTGATTGCATAGTAATTATACTCATTTGGGATATTTCAATGGATACTCATTTGGAATATTTCAATTGAGTATTATTTCAAAGAGAAATGGAGGATTGATCCATTGAAGATTATTTCAACAAAGGTAGGATATTGTGTGAGTACATAATGAGTATTTTTTCAAGGAGTAATAGAGTATAATTCAATGGAGTATTATTTCAATGGAGAAAGGATATTGTGTGAGTACATAGGAGATTTTTTATTTTATTGATTATTCAATATATGTGATTATAGTACTCATTTGAAATAATTTAAGTTCAGAATTATTTTAATAGATATGCTAATTTAGGGTTATAAAAGATGAAATGGAAAATATTTCATTTAAGCTTATTTTAATGGAGTGTTATTTCAATGGAGGATGGATATTTTGTGATTACATAGGAGGATTATTTCAAAGAGTAATGGAGGATGAATCAATAGAGTATATCAATGGAGGAGGAATATTGTCTTAGTTAAGCACATAGATTATTTTGATGGAGGATTATTTCAATTACCGGTAATATAGGAAATATGCATTTGGAATATTATTAATGATTTCAAAAGTATAGCTTACAGTAAAGCATGAGTAAAGTAGGGATTTGTATCAGAAATGAGATTATAAGCTGAATATCTGAAAATAGTGTCATAGGTCTATTTTGTGCCAATTATGAGAAGAGGAGATCTAGCAAGTTATCATTTCAGACTTATATGTTGGGACGAGTTATAATCAATATTCAGTTCTTTCGTATAAGCTGCTGAGATAACTGCAATATCGCCAGTTTTTTTTCATCAATTGAAGTAATTAGAAATTGACAATAAACTTTGATCAATGAGATTATGATAATCTGACATATTAAAGTGTCATGGGACTATTCTAGAAAGTTAAAGAACTTCAGGCTTATACGTTGGGACGAGTAATTATTTATATGGAGTTCTTCCGTATAGGCTGCTAAGATAATGCAATATCATATCTTTTTTTAGCAATTAGAAATTAACATTACTAGAATGTGCAGCCGATAGGGCACCATTGCAAATCCTCACACTCAAGTTTTTTACCTCAGCACCCCCAAATCAGACCACTGAGGCATTATCCAGGCAATAGAATGAAAATTCCTTTAGACATGTTTTATGTCTTTAATTTGTGAGAACAAAAACAAAGTTTGCGATAAAAACTTTTGAAATTGACTCTGTAAGTGAAATTAAGTGATATTTGATGTTATGACCTCCCCCAAGGTTACCAGTTTGTCCCTAGGGTGAAAAATTTACTGCCATTCTGTTCTACTCATTGTCCCCTTCAATTTGATAAGCCACATGACCATGTTCATAAAAGAAAATTTTGACCCCTGGGCACACCCGGCACACCCAAGTCCCACCCCTGGGGCATGACCAAGGCATCAGAGCAAAAATCCATTTCAATATATTCATATCTTATTTGTAAGAATACAAAAAAGTTTGGTATAAAAATCTTTGAAATCAACTTTGTTATTTAAGTTATGATATTTGACCCATTGACCCCTCCACTGGGCCCTAGGGGGCGGGACCAAATTTATTTTGCTGTTGCCACCCCATTAATGTGAGTAACTCACACATCAAATTTGGTATTGGTTTAGCAGGAGATAGCATAATGGTAAGAGATGGAATTTAATTTTTGATTCCTAAGCACCCCATAGTACCACCCCTAGGGAATGACCAAGGTGACAAAGAAAATCCCATCTGATATGTTTTGTATCTTTCATTTGTGAGAACACACACAAAATATGGTATAAAAATCTTTGAAATTGACTGTTATTGAAGTTATTTGACCTTTTGACCCCTCCACAGGGCCCCAGTGGGCAGGGCCAAATTTACTTTTGCTGTTGCACGCCCCATGCATGTAAGTAACTCACACACTTCATTTAGTTGAATTTGGTCAAATGGTTTAGGAGGAGATATCATAACGGACAGACGGCGGGACAGAATTTGATTCTTGAACCCTAAGCACCCCCAAGTCCCACCCCTAGGGCATGACCCAGGCAACAGAATAAAAATCCTGTCTGATATGTTTTGTTTCTTTCATTTGTGAGAACACACACAAAATTTGGTATAAAAATCTTTGAAATTGTTTTTGTAATTGAAATTAAATGAAATATGACCTGTTGACCCCTTCCCAGGGGGCGGGCCAAAACAATTGCCGTTGCACGCCCCATTCATATGAGTAACTCAGTACTACTACTACTACAACTAAATAACTAACTTACGAGTGCAACTACTACTCTGTGTTGGCGGCGATGACCACCACCACTACCACCACGACGACGACCACTACCACTACTGCCAACTGCAATATAAGCTGACAGGGCTGTGCAACGTTTCAAAATAAGATAATAGGACCGTTTCACATATCCAAGGTGGAAGTATAAGCACAGGAGCTTGAAGTTCTATCCTTATATCCGTTATAAGCCTTAAAACCGAAATTCTCATAATGTCATTACGTAATGACATTGTGAGATTTTGGTTTTGAGGCTATAGGGGTGATTTAAGGATCAAATTCAAGCTCTTTAGGTATAAGTTGAAAGAACACGCTGTCCTTACCATGTGAAATTTCAGCTACTACATGGAGAACTGTAGGTGTACAATGAGAAAAGACTTTAAATTCCCGCAGCTTTGCTGCTTTTCTTGTTTTTTTGTTTTTGTTTTTAGGAGAGGGACGACCCAAATACCATAATCAGAAGGCCAACATTGGCACACCAGCGAAAGGTCATTTAAATGGCGTTTTGCTGGAGTGTCGATGATGGCCCAACATCGATTGCTAACTTTGTAGCTTTGTGATTTTGAGATCTGGACCAGTATTGCTAAGAAAGCCTAAATTTTTGTGAATTAGCAGGGGGGTTCGGAACCCCTGTCCCCCTCTGGATCCGCCCATGGTCGTTCTTGATTTAAATCCAAACGGTTTAACACTCTGATAGTGTTCCTGGATCTCTAAGAAGATGACACATATACCATTTGATAGATCAATTAACGTAAAAATGAATAAATTGTTAAATAAAATAATACAAATTTTATTTTGTAAACGTGGGTATGACGTGGAACCGATATTTGACCACACGTTGACCCGACGTGGAGCCATTTTAGATCAAACGAGCAAAGTTGCGTTGGGCCGATGTGGATTGCAGATGTTGGCCCAACATATCAATGCTATCTTGGAACTATATTTTCCCAAGTCGGATGATCCAGTGAAACAAACAGCAATGCATATAAAAAAAAATCCACAATCGAAATGCAGCCGAATATCTTTTTTAAAGATATTTCTTGTTTCGTCTGCTGATAACCTTTACAAAAAGTGTGGACCCAGATCAGGGCCGATAGAACGTCGTTTCTGATCTGAATTCAAACTGTTTACACTCCGATAGTTTTCCTGAAAGATCTTTTAGAAAAAAATGTTTTGAAAAAAGTCAGCAGACGACAACAAAAGCATAGGAAATTACACAGCATGCAATGAGTTAATGTAGTAAAATTGGTGCCAGCTTTTGTTAAAGATATCACAGTTATCGGATAAAAGTCAACAGATGAAAATATGGCCAAGTGCTCACCTCAAAAATTCAATAGACAGTGGACGGATCTTCATGTTCAGCGCTGTTTCTGGCCAACATAGCCAGCCTCGGTCTAACCTCATGACGCGATAGTCACATGACCATGCCAAGAACGCCCCTGCACCATATGTGTGCCCTGAAAATAAACTTAGTTCATTGTTTGCTGTTGTCTCATTGTGTGTGTATGTGGGGGGTTATTTTGTCCAAATGTTTTTGATATCTATAGTTCATTGTGTCTGTTCTATCCTGTAAAACAGTCACTAGCTAGGTTGTACATGCACCAAAGCACGAAAACTCTTGCTTAACAGTACATGTTAAATTGAGAAATATATATTTTTTAATTTTCATGAACTTTTCAGTTCAAAGTAATTCACACCTGGCACTGGTATTATAAAACCCTTTTCACGCTAAAATTAACTGAGCATGATATTTCAACTGCTAATAAATACTAAAATACCGACAACTGAAGAAGTTTCTTTGCGTTTAGTCTCTGAGATGCTGTGTTTATCATGCTATTAAATGTTAAAATGCCAACAATTGTTGGCATTTTAACACTTATGAGCAGAATTAATGTCGTGCTCAGCTGAGTTGAGTATAAAAACGTTTTATAACGTCAGTGGCTGTTTTATTTAAATGCTTCCAGTAAAGCAAGTGAGTATGACTTGGAATTGATGCCATAATTACAGATCAAAGACCAACCCTTAAAATGAATAAACCTGAAGTTGGGAATCATGACTTTTACAAATAGTTTAGAATATTCCAGAAATCGAAGGATCACAAGCTCTATTTGTCCAATCCAATTTTATAGATTGTCCTTCTAAATCGCTTACAAAATTATGGCAAATTCCTTCCTGAGTTTGTGTTTTAATGCTGTCAAAACGTACAGACTTACGAGTTTATGCCCTGCGAAATTTCCAAACTCCTGAACTTTAAACAATCATCTCTTAAAACGCGTACTATGCGTACAAAATATTAGCAATTTTAAGTTTAAAAGGATTATTGTCTCTAGATAACATTGTAAATAAATCAGACAAGCTATTATTATCTGCCTAATTAAGCATGTTTGGTTCTATGGAAAGCCAGCCTCAAAATCCTAAAATTCAGAATTAATCCTGAAAAATCTCACAAACTTAACAATAAAGCCTTCGAGCTCTCCATTTAAAGTTTGTGAGTGATTTGCAGATGTTTACTTATTAAATCCACATTATTTTAATTGGTAATAAGTACTCTATGTCGGTAATGTGCTTCAATAGCTTTTGGCAAAAGAGACACCACTGCTTGTTGCACTGTGTTATCTCGTTAAAATTGTATATGCTTTTCACTGAGATATTAATGAAAAACTTCAAGATAGCTTACCGTTCATAACAGCCACAGTAGGAATAGGAAAAACAAACAATCTCCAATACAGTCTCGCATTTTTGGCTCGGAAGTCTTCCAAATATTCTTCTGTCTGGTTGACTAGGAAATCAACATCCAGTCCCAAGCTGAAGTGTTTGCCCTGTCCTGTGACGATCAAACCTTTTACTGTGGTATCCCTATTAACATAACAATAGTACAACAGTGAACACAAACGAAAGGGTCCCACTAACATAGGTTTAAATAAGCAAACTTTTCAGCGTAAAATTGTAAATAGTTTCTAACCAATCAGTTTTAACATACGTTTTGAGTGTTCTAAAGAACCGTCTCATTGAGACGGTCCTTTGAGTACCCACAACAAATGTTTTGGTTGAGGAATAAGAAATTTTTTTTCGTTACGCACTCTTAACTAAAGCCCAGCGTGACTAAGCAATGTGGCATGCATGATAAAATTCCCTATGGTGCAATGTAGTTCTAATTACCAACCACCTCTCCCCTCCCCCGGGTTTATGTTTTTTATATGTTTTTCTTCATTTTCTTAAGTTTCCATGTATTTTCGTGAATATGCAGATGCGGTTCTATTCATACGGGACCACTGGGTGTATAGATTTGTCGAATTGTATAACTGATGATATAACAACATACAACAATGATAATATGTGGATGAAATCAGCTTTTTGTGATTCTAATGATTTTCCCTTATTTTTAACGTTTTTTATTAATATTCATGAACACTCAAATTATGCAAATAGGATAATTTGCATATTTGACCATGGAATAAAAGGCATGTGTCCAAGTTTTAATTTGGTACTATTTTTAGAAGTCTATATGTACTAGCAGCCGAAATATTATTGAATAAGCAGATATACCCCATTATTGAAACAAATTTTTAATGTTTTCATAAATATTTATGCATATCTATTTTGCATATTTGACAAATTGATAAAAGGCCTATGTCTAAGCTTTAATTTGGTACCAAGTTTAGCAGTATAGGGCTGCCGTGCCTTGGGTGGGTTTGCAGTTTGTGATTGTGGTGTTTCCTGATTATACTCACTTTTTATAGGATAAGTAGCAGCTGAGATACGAGCAATTTTGTAGGCACAGTCCCATGCATTTTCACATAGCCCAAACGGGATTTTGAGGACAACCTTGTTTAGCATTTTGGGGGTCCTTATGAACAATTTTGCACCCATGAAAAATTGTCTTGGGGTGCACGGCAAGTTAAATTGGCCCCCGGACTACATACACTTGGCCCCCTTGCATATGTTTTCCATGCAATATTAGGGTTTTCGAACGTACACTTGACTGATTTTACATGTACAAATATTCTGTTTATTGCAAAGCTCACTCACTTTTATTATTTTGATACATGCACATCTATACAATTATGTCATTTATATGAACGTAAAATACATAACTTACCCTTCGACTGCGTCTAGGACCTTCATCCATTCTTCCACGAAAGACGTTCTGAACCTGTTTTCACCGTTGATCATCGTTGCTATGGCAATTTTATCATCAGTTACCTCCAGCTTAATGTGTTCAGTCATGTTTACTATATATTTTTTGAACTCTTATTAAGTCTGGAATTTTTTAATGGAATCTTCCGTTTGATGATCTGGACTATTTCATCCCATTCAACAATAAATAGTTAGTTGAAGCATGCGCGGATCCTGAAAATTTTGTCAGTGTGCCTGACTTAACAACGTTGACGGTTTTTTAGTTGATGAGAGGGAGGATCGAAATTCGAAATACCACTATAAACGGGCCATCATCAGCATGCCAGCGAAACGCCATCGAAATGGCGTTTCGCTGGCGTGCTGATGATGGCCCAACATTGTATGTTGGCTCAGTAGCTTCGTAATTTTTCAGGGGATCTCGTCTAGAATCGCTAAGAGCCCCTGTATCTTTGTGATTTTTCAGGGGGGGGGGGGTCCGGAACCCCCTGTCCTCCCTCCGGATCCGCACATGTGAATAATGCTAACAAAGTTCCCTGTTCGTACTATGTATGTTTTCCTGTCCGAGTAATTAGATCCTGGCTACAGCGACACATTCAGCTTATTTTAATATTCTTTCTTTAGTGTATGCGCAATCATTTAAGGGTTAATAAAATAAAACGTACTAAATTTTAACCTCAGCGTAACTTAGATAAGTGTGTATCAATGAATTACAGTTAATGTTTCTCAATATAACATATTTTGAGTGTGCTTGGTGAAGTTTTCGAACGTTTGCTTAATATATGAGCTTCGCTGGAACGAAACGGACAACAGGCCCTTAACAAGGCTTAATATTTTATGAGACCAGGGCCCGGAACTACAATGCCTCCTTAAAGTTAAGCAAGACTTAAGTTAAGTATTGATATTTCAACATGCTATATTAAATGCAAAATAAATTGCCTGGATCGATGTGGTATTCGTGGTCAAAGATATGATTGTGATCTTCAGAAAAATTAAAACTATTTTGATTTTAATGAGTTTTAAATGTTATTTTTCGCATCCTGAAAAATCAATACTTAACTTAAGTCTTGCTTAACTTTAAGGAGGCATTGTAATTCCGGGCCCTGAATCAGAAGCCCTGTACACGCATAACCTTGTCTGAATGTGGGTCGCTAAGACATAAGCACACAGTATTTAATTGACGCTACGGTGCTGATCTATCTGCCATTTTTTCTGTGGTTGCTTTAATCTATCTGTCGAGTTATTTTAAAATATCCCCATCCTAGCTACTATTCTGATAAATTATAGTCAGATTTTTTTTGTAAAAGTCAGAAACTGGTTGGCCCTTATGGATTGTAAGTCTACCTTACATTGTCTTTTACACATCTTGGCTAGCATTTATTATTGAGACATAAGAATAGACTTGTCATATGGTGTACATCTTAGATTTTTATATATTTTTACCCCTTTTGTAGGCAGTTTCATGTTAACACCTAGAGGCTCAAATCTCACATTAATCTACTCTGAATAGTATATTTACATTTTAACTAAAACAATAGACGGGTCATCCGTCTCCCGATTTACCAGTACCATAGTAAAGAAAGAAATCAGGCGATACAATTGAAAAAAATATTAAGGAAAGGTCATTTCGTAAATATGAAGCTGCACAAAGAAGGCAATCACTGTATGTATAGATAGGAAATAGTGATGCCGCAAAATGGAAAAAAATGAAAGAAATTAATGTGACAATAATGTCAAAATCATATGCACATCTTCATACAGTGACGAAAATACCTGCAAAGTTTCAAAAAGGGCACTATAAAACTATAAGAGGAGTTGCGCTCACAAGGCACCCAGCCTACTTTGGAAACTGTGAAGCCGAAAAATGACAAAGTTCATAACTTGAAAATAATGACAAAATGTTGATGAGGATAATTTCCAAACAACTTACACATACATCCTCATACAATAAAACAGTAGCAAGTTGCAAAAGTTCGTATCCATGGGTGAGACGCAAGTCGCCTATATCAAATAGATTTCTTCCTGATTCAATATTTGTTAGCACTTTGCACGTCTTGTTCACCATTGCATCAGCAATGTTGATATACGTTAGTACGCTTCCCTGGATACCGGCTTGCTTCTAAAAACGAAAGGTCATAAAGAGATCTAGATCTACTCCTCTGAGCCGGAGCCCAAATGCTCAGAGTTTGAAATGCATGAAAAAAATGAAAAAGAGTGGTTTTAGCAAATGCAAAATCAAATCGTCTAAATACTGCGATGGTTCTAAGCTTTTAAAAGCTAACCTTGTGATGATGAACATTAATTCCATCATTAGGTTGCTGAAGACGCCGATAGCCCTATGATCTAGGGCAATTGATAAAATTGCCTGTAAAACTTTTTTTTAAGTTGTTATTGCTTTATTCTCCCCGTCCATTGGTGTGTAGGGGGTCGGGGAGGACCATCCCCCTCTCACACCTTACAAACTACAATTTTTTTATAAATAAAATCAATGTATAATAATAGACATTCTGCTAACTGTAAAGGCAGCAACTTAATTATTCATATCTGGTCGTGGCTTGGCTGTTTCTTCTAATAAGGAAGGGAAATCAGGTTTTGTTAATAATTGGTAAAGAGTTATTAAGGTTTTTGAGCCGCATAAATGTGCGGGCATTCCTCATTTCCAGCTTTTACCCTTATATTAGACCAGACCTAATTATATATTCATGAGGTGCCGCCTTTACAGTAACCAAAAAGTTCAAGAGTACACACACTGGCACCATGCCGGACTTGTCCGACCTGGTCCCATTTCATTCAGGACTAGTTGAAAATTTCAATTTACTTGTCCTTGGACAAGTGCAAAATTTGTTATAAAGTTAATAAAATTTTGTATTTCATATTTAGATAAATTATTACGAGTTCACATGTTGCATAGAAAACAGTGTGGATCCTGATCAGCTGGTTTCTTCAGAAGCAAGCTGATCTGGATCTACACTGTTTACAAGAGAGTTGATATCTGCATGGTTTCATACTGTTTTCTAAAGTGTAAATTGTTTAAGCACAGAAAGGAATAAGCTAATCTGTACTATCGGACATTTACTTGTTCCTGGACAAGTAGAAAATTTTACTATTTCCACACCCCTGCACCCTAGACAAGAGAGACTGTATGGGATATTACAATAATATGTAAGTTACAACAACAACAACAACATAAAGGGGAAAAAAAGAGAAAAAAAATGAAAGATAGATAGAAAGAATGAGTAAAAAAGGAAGAAAAATAGAAGAGAGAGAAAAAAACAAAAAGGAAGGAAAATCTGACCCGGCAACAAGGCATGAATGATTGTTGTGCTGACAATTATCTTGCTTACTTTTTTTTAAAGGACTTTTCTCTATTTTAACACTGTAGAGTGTCATAAAACAATGTTTTTGGGCTGATAATTATGCATCTATACTGTTTACTAGTGGCAAAAATTGACTCCATTCCTTCTCAAATTTCGTTAGATCATTATTGTTAATGGCTATCTCCATGTGTGTTTTATACATAAATAAAAGTTTTCTCTTAAACACTTCCAAGAATAAAGACAGTTGATTACATCGAGTACAGTAAATATAATATTTGGCATATAAAAGTATGAAGTTAAGTATTTTGGATTCAGTTTTTCCTCGTTCCCAACCGAATATAAACCATTTTTCAGTAGGTGAACAGTCAATGCCATATGCATTCAGCCAACCTGTTACTTTTTTTATGAATGTTTGGATTCGGTCACAGCTCCAGAAAAGATGGTTAATAGATTCATCATATGAATGGCAGTAATAACATGATGCATCATTTCTCACTTTCATATTATGAAGAATTTTATTTGTCACTAAGATCTTGTGGTTGATACTTATTTGGAACCAACGGACAGCAGAGTGTTTAGTTGTCTCAAAAGGAAATGAATATATTTTAGCCCAGTCTTCATCTGTGAAGTTGTATGCCTTATTCCAGGTTAATTTTCCAGTTGGTATATCTTTATTTTGATTAAGGATATGGTACATAGCTTGTGAACCCTTTTTTTGCTTTAAGAGTGGATGGATATGGTTTGGTATAATATGGCCTAGACTAGGAGCATAATACACATGTTTTTGTGGCCATTTTGTGTGGTAAACAATTCACGAACCTGTTTTTCTATTTTAGCCTTGCCTTCTTCATTTTAATTGCTAATTGTATTATTATTTTTTTTTTTTTCTTCTTTCTATTATTTTTTAATTTTTGTGTTGGAATGGTTTGTTTTCCCCTGCCTAAGGAGTCAGCAGGTTGAAGTTTTTAATGGAACTAGTTTATAAGCACTTGTCTACCTTGTCTGGATGAGACAGCAAGGTATGGGTTACCCTTGTAATCTCATGTTATAGCTGTATATAAGATGTAATTTGACGGTTTAAGGTTTTAGATCAGAAAGGGTGGTCCAGTTTTTATCTGGCATTTTGTCTTTACGGACTAATTAATCACAACTTCCCTGAGTCAATTTTTATTTGTTATGGTGCTTGTTGCTTTGCTTGTGTGGGCCTCCTTGTCAGCTTTTAGCTGCCAATTCATGGCGCTTTTTATTTGCCCACATTTGCCGAAATTCACTTTTTATCATCTGTTCATTGCAAAATAGTTCATACTGTTTACTTTCAACTATCTCTGGCATTTTTACAATAAATGCCCTTTTACAACAACCTTGTGTTCCGTTTCATTTCGACAAACAAGCCAGCTTCGCAACAAGCACTCCTACAAATTTTTGTCTCCAAAACCATAAATGTTTTTTACGCCAGGTAAAAGATTTTATGGTTTGAGACTATCACGCAGTCCACTGCTGATAGGCAACCTTGACCATAGAGCTTATCAGCAGTGAAGGAATTCCATTATCCAATCAGCGTTCTCCAAAATCAATTAAGCTATTTGCATATCGGTATCACGCACTCAGTTTTTGGAATTGTCAGAGGTAAGACCTCGTTTCTATTTATTTTGCTCAAAAACCCACCTCCTTCCCTCACCGCCACCTTATTTCTGTTAACACTGCATTTCAATTATTGGCTCAGAGTGATCGTATTATCTACACTACCATGTATATAATGTATCATTAGCTTATTGTATTGCTTTCTTGTACACTCTAACTGATGTCAACATGTAGTTCAGTTCATTAATTTTGTTATCTTATTGCATACCATTGAGTCTATATATAGAACTACTCAGGGGTACATCCTAAGACAGATCCCCTGTTCCCCAGGGGTACAACCTAAGACAGATCCCTTATGCTCGCAGGGTACAACCTAAGACAGATCCCTCATCATTTTGGGGTACAACCTAAGACAGATCCCCTCAGGTGTGATATGTTACTATGCAATGGCGCTTTTTATTTGCCCACATTTGCCGAAATTCACTTTTTATCATCTGTTCATTGCAAAATAGTTCATACTGTTTACTTTCAACTATCTCTGGCATTTTTACAATAAATGCCCTTTTACAACAACCTTGTGTTCCGTTTCATTTCGACAAACAAGCCAGCTTCGCAACAAGCACTCCTACAAATTTTTGTCTCCAAAACCATAAAATGGGATTTTGATTTTTACTATTAATTTTTACATTGACATGTTTTAGATATAATTTTATTGCTCGCAGTGTTCCGTAATACTGTAAATGATTTGTTTGTATTCCTGTCGTTTCTATAAATTCTTCTAGAGTGTAAAATTTCCCATCTTCTTTGATTAAGTCATTAATGTATTTGATACCTTTTTTATACCAGTTTGTATAGTATATGTGTGTTCCACCTACTTTAATGTTATTATTATAAAATAAAGGGCATTTAAGGACTTGGTCTTCATTTAAGACCTTTTCACTGTTAATTTTTATGAGTGCATTTAAGACATCCACCCAGAATGGATTTTTGAGACTTTTTTGCAATGTTCTATGTAAAACTTATGTAAGGCTCCTATCCCGCTCCATCCCACCCCCTGTCCCATTGAAAAACCCAGCTTTCTATGGCGATGATTTGGATCATTGTTTGTTGATACTCCAATTGTATGTAGAGGGTGGCGGCTGTGCTCTGTCCTGGTTTTGTGATAGTTCTTTGTGCCCCCCCCCCCCTCCCTGAAAAGTCACGAAAATATAGGGTTTCTTAGCAATACTGGTCCAGATCCCCTGAAAAATCACAAAGCTACCAATCCATCATTTAATGTTGGGCCATCATCGGCCAGCCAGCGAAACGTCATTCGTTTCGCTGGCGGGCCGATGATGCCCCGCTGTTAGCACTATTTGGATCCTCTCTCCCATAATAAAAAAGATATTTGTGATACAGTTCTTTGTGTCCTTTCTAGTATTACAGCCGTCGTGCTGAGAAGAGAGCACTGGCCCCAAAGTTCTAAAACTTTTTTCATGCTCAACTAAACTAAGCACGAAATTTCAACTGCTCATAAAAAACTAAAATACAGACACATAAAGAAGTTTATTGCTTTAAGTGTCTCAGATGTTGTATTTATCATGTTAATAAATGTTAAAATGCCAACAATTGTTGGCATTTTAATATTTATGAGCAAGATAAATTTCGTGCTCAGCTGAGTTGAGTATGAAACGTTTTATACTGACAAATAAAAAAGTTTCTTGCTAGAAGTCTCTCAGATGTTGTATTTATCATGCTAATAAATGTTAAAATGCCAACAATTGTCATTTTAACATTTATGAGCAAGATAAATTCATGCTCAGCTGAGTATGAAAAAGTTGTATAACCTCGGGGTCTGGCTGGTTTCACTTAGCTGTATTCTTGTTCCTTTGTTTGATTTGATTCTTTACGTCCCAGTCAACAATCTTTCAGTTACGTCGGGACGGGTCTTCCTGGGTTGAACCAGTACTAAGCTAGGATTAATGTGTCTTGCTCAAGGACACAACACAGTGACGCTGGTTAGGCTCGAACCCGCGACCCTTCGGTCTCGAGTCAAGCACTCTACCACTGAGCCACTGCGCTCCCTCTTGTTTCTTATATGTGTCTTTGTGTTTTTATGTATCATCATTCCTCGTCATGCCACGGGTTGTTTGTGGACTTTCCTGGTCATTCTCACTTGCTTTTCGAAGAAAACAGAAGTTCTTGATTCAGTACAGTTGTAATGCTATAACCATCAGTGTCATGCACGGATCCAGAAAGTTTTGTCAGAGGGGGGTCCAACTCAACTCTGAAAACGTTTTTTTAGTTGATATTGGGAAAAGATCTTCAAATACCACTAAAAGCGAGGGCCATTATTGGCCCGCTTGCGAAACACCATTCTTTGGCATTTCACTGGAGGGCCGATAAAGGCCCATAATGGAATGTTGTCTTGGTAGCTTTGTGATTTTCTAGGGGATCCGGACCAGTATTGTTAAAAAATCCTATATTTGTGATTTTACAGGGGGTCCGAACCCCCTGCCCCCCCCCCCCCCGACCCTCTGAATCCGCCCATGAGTGACATGACGTTGACAATATTGGCCCTGATAAGCACATTTAAGAGCAAAAGCAAACAAAGTGTGGTTATTTTCTTATCTACTATAGTTTAACATTGCAGAACCCGTCTCATTGAGAGGGTTCATTTGAGTACTCATAACTTATTTGTTAATTTTAAAACAAGGAAAACTAATATTTAATTACACTCTTATCCAGAGGCTCTATCTTATTTGTACTGTTTAACGTCACTTTCATGCGCTGATCCAGAGGGGGGGGGGGGGGGGGGGGGGGGGGCAGGGGGTCCGGATTTTACTGTGAGGGTTAAACTGGCTCGGCAGGAAAAGGGTTTATTGCGATGTGACAATTCCAATTGCTTCAATAATTAAGAAAACTACTGTGTCAGGCTCTGACTGGATTTTTGAGTGGTCCCAAGTGGTTTCTCCTCAACCTTTGATCAAGTCCCAGCTGCCCAAAAGGAACAGAGTTTATGTGACTTTGCTCTGCTGAATTCAAGACATAAAGGGGTACGTGCATTAAGAGGCTATTTTGCCCCCCCCCCCCCATGAGGTCAAAAAATAAAAGTTGCTCTTCACAAGTTTCTTCTTATTAGTTTATAAGAACAATATACCAAGTGTAAAAGTCTGGCATTGATTCGACTTTAACGGTTGCTATGGTTACAAAAATGAATGACAAAATAGGGTGAAAATAGGAAAATGACCATTTTGGAGCAAATTTGAGACATGTAACAGAGGAATTAATATAGAGCACAAGCAAATACCAAAAACATATTTTAACAGATGATGAGAATTATCACGGAACACAATATATTAAAAGGTGTTTTGGTACTTGCTTGTGCTGATATCTAATTAAAAAAACGGATTTCAAAAAGCCTCAAATTTGGCCTAAAATGGCAATTTCTCTATTTTAAGCCTATTTTGTCGGCCATTTTGGCCACCATAGCAACCGGTATAATGAATAAATGCCAGAATTTTACACTTGAGCTATTCTTCAAATAAACCAATAAGATGAAATTGGTGAAAAGCAACTTTCAATTTTTAGCTCTAAAGGGGGCCAAAATAGCCCCTTAATGCACGTACCCCTTTGATGTCTCTGTCTTGTCAAATGTATGTGACTGTGTTACACAATGTTTTGTCCCGCTTCTATGTATATCACATCCTAAAACAATATATTGACCGCGGTACAAACCTTTCTTTGTCTGATGTCTGTACTAAGCATGCATCTAGCCAAAGAGCTGTTAGCATCAACTCTGGCCTCAAGGTTATAAAACTGTTTCATGCTCAACTCAACTGAGCATGAAATTCCAACTGCTCATAAAAACAAAAATACCGGCAAATCAAGAAATTTCTTGCTTTAAGTCTCTCAGATGTTGTATTTATCATGCTAATAAATGTTAAAATGCCAACAACTGTTGGCATTTTAACATTTATGAGCAGGATAAATTTCGTGCTCAGCTGAGTTGAGTATGAAAAAGTTTTATAACCTTGGGGCCTGGATGTCTATGCAAGCCAGCTGTCGATCAAACACACAACCTCTGTGCCCAGATGCAGATAATGTACCGCATAACGGTTTCATGCTTATCATAGGCAAGCTTTGTTTTGCAGAAACATATTCAACCATACTGTTACTTGTAATATTACAGTTCTGCATCAAGAGCCCTGGCATCCTCACATGACATGCAGCTAAATGGAAGAGCATAAAGAAACATGCGACTATAACCAGGAAATGCCATTGTAGTGTTTACTTCTAGCCAATCTAGCGATGCCAAATATGCCAGAGGTGGAGCTTGGTATTCATGAGTAAGCTATATGTCGTCATCCCTTTATCATGCGGGACAGACGGCTAATTAGTTCCTAACAATAAAAATCAGCCTGTCTAACTTACATGTCTTACTCAGCGAAAACGGGTTCAGTTCACCAATTGCAGCCAATTTTTGTCCCACAATTTTTTTGGCTTAGATTTAAATTTTTATGTTATTCTTTTACTTATTGGTATAGGTCAATTAGATAATGGTGTCTAAAAAAAGTGCGCATCCAAAAATTTCAATTAATTCTGCCTCACAAAGAGCACCACTGAATTTGAATGTGAACTACGTTACTGTGATGAAGTATACTTGTACATACCAAATTTCTTACAAGATTGAAATATTTAAGAGCTTTTATAGCATGCACTTCTACTTGGATCTCTTGTTGATCAAATAAGTCTATTATGTCGAATTTATGTCATGTTTTTGCTTCTCAGCATGGTAACAGCATGTTTGTTATGAATTCACTGTGGAATTCAACTGTAATTCTATGAGTACAATTATTGTTTTAATTGTTTCCATCAAATTTGAAGAGTTGACCAGAAAAAAAAATATTGTTGATGATTATCAAAAAATAACATTCTTCTTTGGTATTGGAAATAATAAATAGTATTCTTGTATAAAGAACATTGTGCCAATAGGTCGGTAACGTAATTCAAATACCTTACACTCTGGTTTTATTTCTTGTGTAGAAACATACGTTTTTCTGCAAAATATCAGGTTCTAGTGTGTTGCTTAACACTTTTTGCATCATCCTTTGCACATTGGAAGTAAGCTGTTGCATCTAGTTTCATTAATATTGTTGGAATAACACTTCAAAATATTTTTATAGAATAATGAATTTTAAATATTACATATATTTTAAAACTTGTTATGGCTCACTACAAACAGGCTTTCCAGCAGCATCTTTGAAAAAAACTAGGAAAAAACTAGAAAAGTATTAACAAAATACTAGGAAAAAATTAGGAAAATCTAGGAAGTCTGAGGCAAACACTAGGAGTTATTTTGGTTATCTTTTTTACTTTTCCCTACCTGATTTCCACAGTAACCATACACATTTATACTAAAAGACTGTTAAGCTGACTAAGTTTTCTTCTGCAGTCAACAGAGCAGACTCTTATACGAAATTAATGTTTTTATAAAGACTATTTTAGGCGCAATAAAGGTTGTTTCACTGAAATTCTAATAAAAACAATGAGCAAATTAACACTGAATTTTCTAGCATTTTTACAGGAAGCTGGTCTTTTCCAAACCGGTATTCGACTGATAGAGGGTACAGCAAATCCTTAGCCAACGAATCACACATTGAGGAAGTAGACCCCTCTGCGTGTGTGTTTATATACCTAACTCCTTGAGTTGTATACATGTACCTCATTTTTTCAACTAGTCTTGTGTTGAGCAGTGTTGGACTGTAATATTACCAGGTACTTCTGAAATGGGTTCGGGGGGGGGGGTCCTCCCCCGAAAAATTTTGAAAACCAAGAAAGCAGATTCAGCCATCTCTGGTCATTTTGCAGGGGCAATTTTACCTTCAGAAAATGAAGAATTTCAGAGGACATTGCTCCCATTTATTGGAGTCTCTTTTTCAATATAACATTTAGACACATATAGGCATATATCTGTATTAGACTTTGGTGTATTAGACTTGACTTCTTGACATCGCTATAAAGTGACATTAGAATATCAGGACATTATTCAGAAGTCAAAAGACCCAATTGAAGCAATCCATTAATATTTAACAGCCCAGTTTTTGCAGCATGCTTAGACTTATGTTTGGGAGTTTTGCAGGTTTGATTCCCAGGTCCGGCACATTCTATCTCTATAGTTGTCAGTTACTGGTGAAAGGATGAGCACAGAGTACTCCCGCCTAAGAAAAGTGTGGTTAGGATCAACTAGTCATTCCTACATGACCTCAGATGTAAAGCAAGAAATCAAGCAAAAAGCATTTACTTTACTCACTCTTTTTCATGCTGCCAGAAAAAACTGACCATCAGACCAAAATAGAGTCTATTTCACACTAGTGCAAGAGTTAGGTACACACTTACAATGGTCTAAGGATGGATGCAGCATTCTAAAACAATGTCATGAACATTACATGTCAACATATTTTGAGCCAAGATCTGACAGAAGGGACCTTCTGGCAATAAATGTCAAAAGTGAGATATTTACAGAGAAAAAAAGACCTAGCCGTTGTGGACAATTACAGAAAATTTGAAGAGATTATCTTTACAAATAACAAAGATATGTAAAGATGGTGCATTTTAAACATGATGTCACTTAACATTCTTAATGACGTTCTGACGTCAACACCATTGTGTTAACATATGACGCTAAAACAAAGACGCCAGAAGCAATATTTCAGGACTGCTTCATAATTTTGAAAATTTGATGTGTATGCAATAGCATAGACTACACAAATAGCCCACATACGCTCAATCCCGTGTTTACAAAAGCATTTAAAATGAGGTACCCTGTTTTAAAGATAATGTATAGTCTATATGAACAGCTGTTGCCATGGCAACATACAGTATACGTATCACTTAATTTTATCAGAACTGTTTGCGCCTTTGATTGTATTACATGTCAGAAGCAATTTGACTTTATTGTAAGAACATGCAAAATCTTGAAAATTTAGACGTTTTTGAAATTTTGATTGCACAAAAACTGCCAAAAGGCCCGAAGGACCATTTTGTCAGATCTGCTCTCATATATAATTATGGTGTATTTCTTATGTTCAAACTGATCTTGAAAAAATCTAAGGTTCCACTAGGTGTAGTCATCATAGAGTATAGTCCAACCTTCAGTTATCATCTGAGAAGGCTAGACTAAGCATCAATGACACCACAACACACAAAAAACACCAAAGACTGTCAGCTCAACACCCTAAAGGTCTTATTCTAAAACAACTTTCAAAACACTTATAAAAAAAAAGTACTAAATTTATTAAAACATAGGAATACTAGGAGGTTTTTGACAAAACTAGGAAAAACTAGGAGCACATTTAAAATACTAGGAAAAAGTAAGGAAACTAGGAAAAACTAGGAACGCTGGAAAGCCTGTACAAACTAAGACAATGCAGAGTAAATAATCCAACTTCAATAAATGCCTTTTCATGTACATATATTACTAAAAAGCAAAGCCTGCATCATTCACAAAGATACACCTTTCTCAGAAAGATAGCAAAATGTTCATGGTAACGTAATTCACATAGCCAATTTGCTCAATTCAATTGAAGATAAGCTATAAATTCAAGTAAACTATTTTATCTATCATATAAACCATAGACGTTATCAACAAAGTAAGTCATGAGAACATTTGAGGTCACTGTGATCAACTGGAATGGACCAGGATGGATAAGCGAGAGTGCTTATTTCAAAATATACTCATAAACTCACCAATAAGCCTCCAGTGTAAGAAGCAACTAGATAATTTGGCTCTCGTTTGTGGTGTCTTCTGTGAGTTTGTCACTTTCCCATTGGTATCCTGGGTCAGGTGTGGTACTTGATTGTATCGATTCCTGATCTTTGCAACCTTACTTACTTTGAAAAAGAGAAAATAACAATTGAACAATAAGTCAGAAACTTATAATCACCGCCGACTTGTTGCCTTTGGCCCTTTGATTGGACTTATCTGGGTTTTTTGTAGAATGTGAATAACGTTACCTACTTGTGAATTACGTTACCTATGTTTAATTCAGCTATTTAAAAAAACCATACGAACAATCCCTTAGAGATTTACACTATTTGATTTTGTTTTTCAAACAGATTACTTTGCATATGTTGTGTTGATATAATGAGTATCTTTGTAAGTTACATGAACAGAGGAGTTGATGTACCCAGAGCATAAAGGTAAATCCTTGTTAAAGTAAAATGACAACAAATTTAGTATGGTTTAAATTGATCTTTATCAACTGGGACAGATTTGCTTTGATTAAAAATAACATTTTGTTTAAGCTAGTGTATGCTTTTAGAGAGGTATTTGGATTTAAGCAAAATTGTAGTAACATAATTCACAGTAACGTAATTCACAAATCTATGTTTCCACTTATTTTTTTCTATGCAAACAACTTCTTGTAAAGTTCTTGTATGGTCAATTATATAGTTAGATTTTAGTTCTTACATTGGCTTCAACTGCAATATTTGTACCTCTTCTTATACAAATAATACCCAAAGGGTAACGTAATTCACAAAACTGCAGATTTTTTAAACAACCTTAGATATCTTTTCATCTGCGAAAAATAAACAAATGTTTCTCCAAAGTTGTTTCTTTTATCCATTCACATATTAATCCTCTTGACATAGAGATGTTTGGTGTGAGCTTACCATGCATGTGTTACATGGTTAAATTGGTAACGTAATTCACATTAGATTGTGGGACAGTAGTCATCAATACAACAAAAAAATTGTTTTTCACTTTTCGATGAAATGAGGGACATTAAATGAAAGGCATATATGTGTGTCAATAAAATAAAGTTGAAAACTCCTTATTAAAACAACCATTTGAGCATAATACATCCTTAAAATTACATACTATGACGATGGGACAGCATTTTTTGGCAAATTTGGGGGCACTTGCTGTTGATAAACGTCGTTTGGAATGACTCTTGACCATTTTCATTGCTTTTCTTTTACTTGATTGTTAAGACATGAACCTAGACTAAACTTATATACCTTAAAGCGTTAGAAAATACACTGTTTACATGCTAAATTGGGATGGGACACAAAAAAGACTGAATTGGTGAGCTTAACTCGTGTTGGCTGTCCTATCATTGTACCAATGAACATCAAACATTACAGCCATTATCACATATTCATAAACAAATCCATGGCACTAATGTGGAGAGACAATAGAATATAGACACACAAAGACACACGCATAAAACCAAGAAACCAAGAATATTTAAAGCTTCAAAACCAACATTCTCATCATCTGAGGCATGCGCAGATCCTGAAATTTTTGACTTTGACGTTTTTTTTGTTTTTTGGGGGTTTTTTTTATGAGGCTGAGGGGGGTTAACTGGAGGGTAATTTTGGTACCCTTGTGCCGGCCAGTTTTTTAAACCATTTCAATCATATACCTGGTCTTCGACAAAAAGACCTATTGAACAAAATGTTAACATAATCATAAACTGTTCCTTTGATTTTTATACCCTCTTTACTGTCTGCAAACAAAGTTTACAAATAAATATTACAATTTCATTTTCTGAGCTGAATATCTGAGCAAAATATGAGTATTTTCAAACAGGGATTCAGAAAATGGAACCATTCATATAACGATGATAAAAAAACTCGGTCAGCCATAAACTTTTTTTAGAAAAGTGGGGGTTATCGTGTACCTGGCAGCGCTGAAAAATGGGGCTATTCAGGCCGCACATCCGTATTATGTCATAGGTAGTTACCCACCCCCCCCCCTCCCCACAGAAAACACAATAACTGAAGTACTGATCAGACAGCATGGGCGAGTACGGTGGTCTGCACCTTTGTTGTTTGTATGCAACAAAATCAGGAGTTCCTGGCAATGAGGCCAAAATAGTATCTTAATCACTAAATCTTCGGAGTATATTTTGATGTTGTACTCACAAATGAATTACTCAGCTAACATAGGGACTTTATAAATATAGAAAATACTAGGTGAGTGTCTTCTGATATCAAGTTTACCAGGCTCGACTTTGAGAACGCTTGTTGACAGTGCAAGGCTTGCCGAGCGATTCAATATGGGTTCTCAAAGCCAAGCCTGGTAAACTTGATATCTGGTATTCTATTTATCAGTTTATCCATCGTTTCACTCTTCACTCTTTAAACTAACGTTTATGACATAATTTTCGATTTTTGTGTAGAGTCATTTGCGACGTCATTCAAAAAATGCAACGTCATCATGACCTGATAAAGGCACATTTCGTGAGGTAGACAATGTTTATCAGGCAACGTGCAGCAATGTAGTTATTATGAGAGGTAACTGATAACATATATTCTGTCGTCACATAGAAATAATCAATATGAATACAAGTGCAAGTGTGCATATGTACAGGAAGATTATCTCCTGTACATATGCACAACACCATACAAAAGCTGTCTTATTGCACCAGCATGCATGTGCTTTTTGTACATTGTGAGATAATTGATGTAAAACATTGGGATATCAATGTAAGCTGCAATAAATTAACTTTGTTTCATAGGGTTACATAACCAACAGACAGTCAGAGCGAAATAAATCATGTGAGTGTGATTGATACCCAGACCCTTCTTACAAATATTCCTTCTGACAAATTTACAGCAATGTGTGTAGAGAGTATAAATATGCAACAAGGTATTTTAAACATAATATAGAGTAATACTTTAATGTAAAAACGTTGTAGAAGCAACCAAGGAAACAGTAAACATCAACAACGAAGTATCAATAACAAAGTACAAAATTGGACCTGTTTTTTGAATGGCAGCATTTACCAAAATAAATTAATGCACATGTATTATTGTTACCAATTAAAAAAAATCCTGTGATTTTTTTCTGAGTGGAACATATATGCTACTATCGAACATTTAGTAATACTAATATATGTAAATTAATGATGTGATTGTCATATCACTATTTTTCGTTGAGAATATAACTATTGTTGGGTTGGGGAAATGCTAGTACACCTAATAGGCTATGTAATACTGCATGTGTAAAATCACTATTTGTCACTACATATTATAGAGACAGGTGTGGGGAAAGTTTAAAATACACTTGTGAAGTCTGCACACAATCTCTTATCACATATGGGCCTCGACGCAAGAACACCTGTCTTCGGGGGTTTGCAAACAACACAGGCGCAGACCAGTCTGCGCATCCGCACAGTCTGATCAGCGCTTTTGTTATTCCCTTTTTGGAAAGTAACATATGTAAACTTGCTACAGGTGAAATTTCAATTATCTAGCTTGTCTCTGTAGTTGAAGAGACTGGTTTGAAACTCGCTTTGTCGGGAACCCCGAAGACAGGTTTTCTCGCGAGGAGGCCCATATCCCATCCAGAATACAGTTTTTGGCCGCTATAAACCCACCAGGGAAATGCAATACCAAAGGCTTTTTGCTGGCGGGACGAAATTGCTCTGCTATTATAAGGGCCTCATCCCAACAAAATCTGTCTTCGGAGTTTCCGACAAAGTGATATTCAAACCAGTCTCCTCAGTTAGAAGGACTAGCTAGAAAATAGAAATTTCGCTTGTAACAGGTATAGAAATGACACATTCCAAAAAGCCAATCATAAAGGCGCTGATCAGACTGCGCGGATGCCCAGGATGATCTGCACTTTTGTTGTTCGCAAACCCCCGAAGACAATTTTTCCCGAGTCGAGGCCCAAATGTTTACTGAGACTGCATTATAGCTTGCATGACGAAGATACCCATGCGGATAGTAGACTACAATGTATAAATGTTTTAATCAGATCCTGCTGATTCACATTCTGGTATGGGTTGACTTTGTATTTGGTACACATACAGTCTTGGTCCCCTATTGGCCCACCAGCCAAACGTCATTTGAATGACGTATCGCATGTCGTCAATAGTGTTTGGCTTTTAAATGCTTACTGTGTTGTCCCGTTTATTTCACATCAAGACTAGTTTCACAATTTTGAGAAAACTAAGTTCTGTCCATATATATCCTTTTTCATCATCCCTAAGGCTTCTCTGTCCAGTCCATTTTTACCCAGCGCCATTTTTATAAGTTTCTTTGCCTCCTCTGCCATTTTGCTTTCTTCTGTTACAACATCTACAAGACCCAGACCTTTTGCCTGGTCGCCTGTAAGCCTTTTAGCGAATAGTAAAGCTTCTCGCTGAACAAGACCTGGTCCAATTTTAGTCCTGAAAGATAATATAGGCAAGAGTAATAAAATAGAGAAAATATGTTTGAATGACTTAAACGATATTTATCATATAATGCCAGGCATAAAAATCGAAAAGCCACTAGTGGTTTACAGAATTCGGTACGCTATATAATGACGTCCGTAATAACGTTGCGCATATATGGAAAACTATTAGTATTTACTAACAAAAAAGTTGTTTTATGTTCATATGATTAATAGAATCTAACAGTCGCACGCCTGTATTATTTAATTTATTAAACTCGTTGTGAAAAAGCGAAAAAATGCTTGGCAAGCCTCGCACTTTATCTCTTTTTTTCCCAACTCGTTCAATAAATTCAATAAAACATATGTACTGATGTAAGATTCTCTATATGTATGTTTGTAGCCTGCACAATGGGCTAAAAACCAAATTGGAGGAAAATAACCAATGTGCTATATAAAGTTCTGGGCCTCAAGCTATAGTAATTAAAATAAACGGTTAAATAACAGAGCATTTAATGACATCCTACTGATTTCTTTATGGTTTGGCAAATAGAACAGCTTGAACAAGATGGACACCAAGGCCCTGAACCACTCACATGGAAACCAGTAATCCTGTTCAAAATAAGATTTGTTTTGTGTGTAAATGCACCTGTTAAATGTTCAATGCACTTTAAAACCAGAGGACCTTAGGTCCTGAAGTGCTCACCTGACGCTGAGCCACAACAATGTTCATGACCTTATCATGAGGTTTACTATGACAAGATCAACCTAGGACCATCCCTTATGAGACATACCAAGACCAATAGCGATTGGCCCATTAGTTTCAAAGACAAAGATTTTTGAATAGTTTTTACCTAACATGGCATGGAGGACATTTTGGTCATGTGACATGGACATTATAGTCATATTAAGGTTGTCAAATTGGCCTTATGATTTTTGAAAATAACATGTTTGCAATTCAATAAGTGCTACCTTGGCTGAAAGGTCAAAGGTCAATCATTACCTATTTTTCTGTAATTCAACTGCTTTTGGTAGTTGAATTTGGCCTTGCGTCCAATGTATGCAACACCCTTGGCTATCTTGCAAGGCCCACTGGAGCATTAACCCATTGGTTATAGAGAAGCATTTTTGTCATGTGACCTAGACCACATAGTCATTTTATATAGTCTCATTTAATCTCATCTTATGGATACTCCATGTGTAACTTGAGTTCAACTGGCCTTGTAGTTACTGAGAAAAAAGGTTTAATGGCAGTCTCCTATGAGTGACCTTGGTCAAAACGTCAAAGACACAGCTAAACCTTAGGTACGTATCTATACTCATTGTTTCATTAGTTTAAACATATCAAGAGTGAGAATAATGAATTTTGCTTCAACGGCTTCAATTTTGCTTAAAACAAATCCCATTTTAATGCACTAGGAAGCAATTTTGACCTTGACATTAAGTAAGTTAAGATCAACCTAGGGTTATCATCCCAACAAACTTGGTAAGCCCAACATCTCCAATGCTACATACCAAGTACCCATGTCATTGGCCTTCTGGTTATGGAGAAGGGCTTTCACCATGTATGGGCGTGGTGGCCATTTTGGTCATGTGATCAGCACAATTTGTATATATTTTGGCAAACTTATCCTAAGGAGTCTTCATATGAAATGTGATTTTAATTGGCCTAGTGGTTTCTGAGATAACTATGTATTGACTAATATAAGCAACCTTGGCTGAAAGATCAAAAGTCAACCTTGCCATTTGGAACTTATTTAAAGCCATTATCTCGTTAGGTTAAACATAACAAGCAAGAATAATAAATTCAACAGTTTCAAAAATAGATTCTATTATAGATTCATCCCCATTAAATGCATTAGGAAGCAGCTTGACCTTGACGTTAAGTTGATCAAAATCAACGTAGGATCATTATTTGAACATTTAGTAGGCCCATATCCCAAATGCTACATACCCAATCCCAAGGTCATCAGTCTTCAAGATCTGGAGAAGATTTTAAAGGGTTTCACCATATATGCGTGTGGCGGTCATGTGACCAGAAATATTTGTATTAATTTTGGCTTACTTATTGTAAGGAGTCTTCATATAAAATTTGTGTTCAATTGGGCTAGTGGTTTCTGAGAAAACTATGTTTTAATATATTGATGGGACTCCAATTAGTGACATTGGAAGAGTGGTCAAATGTCAACCTTGACCGTTGTAACTTATTTAAAGTCTTTGTCTCATTAGGTTAAACATATTAAGTGAAAATAATGACTTTGGTTTCAACAGCTTCAACTTTAAGAAAAAATCCCATTTAAATGCACTAGGAAGCAATTTTGACCTTGAAATTAAGTAAGTCAATATCAACCCAGGGACATCATTTCAACAAACTTGGTAAGCCCAACATCTCCAATGCTACATATCAAGTCCCAATATCATCAGCCTGCTGGTTATGGAGAAGGGTTTTAACCATATATGGGCGTGGCGGCCATTTTGGCCATGTGGTCAGCACAATTTTTATATATTTTGGCAAACCTATCCTAAGGAGTCTTAGATTAAAAAATATAAAGAGACATGAAACCGAACTTAAATGGATTAAATTTTTGCAATTACATTTTCCTTTAGGCTTTAATGATAATATATACCATGAAGGCAACATTTCTAGAATGCCAGATTTTGATGTTTTTTTCCGTTTTGGAGTGTAAAAAACGTAAAAGTAGATCTCATGGTAAACGTAAAAATGGCAACATTAAGCGCAAAATTTGTACTGAAAAACGCTTAAATACTTCTCTAAAGGATCTTTCTTTGGCTTTAACTAATCATGGTCAGCATGGCTTATTTTCATTTTTAAGTTCCTTGCCTATCTCAGTTTTACGCAATTTAGAGTTGGAGGCTAATAAACTTTACAATAGAGCAAACAAATTATTTAAAGCAGCACTCCTTACAAGGTGTTATAATCAACATTTCCTTAGTCCTTATATCGATTCTGAGGTCAACCATAAACGACTTTTTATCGAAATTTCATTCATTAACAAAGGTATTGAGTTTATTGATTTACATAGTATCTTCAAGGATAATTCAGTGATTTCATCTATTCCAAATTACTTTAATAATTCTGAAACTCCTATCATTTGTTATAAATATAACAAACCAATTAGGTCTACATTATTTAACTTTAACAAAATTGTAAATGATTTAGATATAGATTCCCATACTCCTGCCTCCTGAGATTGTAAAAATTCTAATTATCTATATCCCTCTGCAGGGCATGTTATCACAGGTAATCTAAATGTCATTCCTGACGCTCGAGTTTGCAATATCATTTCTAAAGGTCCTAAATATAGATTTCCCTCTAACATTGATTTCTCTAAATGTCGTAGAGAGATCGCTGCTTCTTTAAATGACTTTAGTAATCGTTGGTGCAAACGGGAAAATGTTGAACCTGATGCCTTGAAGGAATGGAAATTTAACATTTTTAAATTTATTGATACTCGTATTTCATTTTACTCTCGTAATACACATCTTTTGCCCCCTAAACCTAAATCTTCTTTTCGTCATCTTAAACGAGGTATCCAGGATTTTCATATGAACTATGTTTTGGTTCCAGCAGTTAAAGCTGCTTACAATGTTGTAGTTGTTTGACGATTGTATTATATTAATACTCTTAAGCGTGAGCTTGTTGACACTAATGCCCATAAACTGCAGCCTTCTTTAAATGAGAGGGTGATTGTTGATGGGCATGGTTGTCATACAGCCTTAAATTTTGGTTTTAAAGCTAAAGAATATCAAGACAAAGTTCCTACGTTATACTGGTTATCTAAACTCCATAACAAAACCCTATAAAGCAAGATTTATTGCTAATTCTAGTTCTTGTACGACAAAAGAACTTTCTAAACTGTTTACCTCGTGTCTTACAGCTGTTAAAAAACATGTTATCAAATATTGTGAAAAGGGGTAAAAACCTATTTTGGTCTATTAAAAATTCAGGTGAAATTTTAGATAAAAACTTAAAGCTAGAGATTTCAATGCGACCAGTTTGTCTAATAATTTTTCTACTCTTTACACTATTTTACCTCATAATTTAATTAAAGATAAACTTATTGATCTTATTGAAAGAACCTTCCAGAGAGAAGGCTCTCCTTAGACATTTTTACCCACAAAGCAAACTGCTGATAGCGGATAATTGACTGCGGATTAAAATTAAGGGAACATTTCAACATTCATTTTGATACCAAAATTACAAAACACCAACCATCGGACTGCGATTAAAGCTTTATTCAATGACGTACTGTTTATACACACTGGGTATGCGGCAATCAAGAGCTCATTTTTTTTAACAAAACTGTTTTCTATGCCCCAATGGAACTTTGGGAGGCGTATAGTAATCGCACTGCCCATCCCGTCGTCCGTCCATCAGTCCGTCCGTCCTGCTTCCTGTCCAGTGCATATCTCCTATATTATTTGAGGTAGGAATTTCAAATCTGGTTTGTGGATGCATATTGAGATAGCAAAGTGTCTCGTAATATTTTCAGGTCACTGTGACCTTGACCTTGATCTAGTTTTCAGAATAATCGTGTCCGGAGCATATCTCTTATATTATTTAAGGAAGGAATCCCAAATTTGGTATTTGGATGCATCTTGAGATGACAAAGCGTCGCGCACCATCCTTGGGTAACTGTGACATTGACCTTGAGCTCTGATCTAGTTTCTAGAAACTGCTTTGAGTCTGGTGCATATCTCCTTTATTCTTTGAGGTAGGAATTCCAAATTTAGTGTGTAAATGCATCCTGGGATGGCGGAGTGTCACGTACCATTTTCGAGTCACTATGACCCTGACATCTGACCTAGTTTTAAGAATTATTGTGTCTGGAGCACATCTGTTATATTCTTTGAGGTAGAAATTCCAAGTTTGGTGTGTAAATGCATCTCTGGTGGCAATTTGGTGTGTGAATGCATCTTGGAATGACAGATTGTCCCGTTCCATTTTTGGTCACTGTGATCTTAACCTCTGACCTAGTTTCTAGAATTGGCATCAAGTCCAGTGCATAACTTCTATATTCTTTGAGAAAGGAATTCCATATTAGGTGTGTTGATGCATCTTGGGATGACAGAGTGTCGCGTACCACTTCTTGGGTCACTATGACCTTGACCTCTGACCTAGTTTTAGAACAATTGTGTCCAGAGCATTTCACCTATATTATTTGAGCTAGGGATTCCAAATTTGGTGTGCATTTGTATCTTGGGATGGCAGAGTGTCATGTGGTAAATGTGTTTTTGGTTCGTATATCTTTCTTTATCACAAGTCAATTACACTCAGGGTAAGCTGGGATGGCCAGGACCTTGCGTGTACGCCAAAAACAGTGGAAGGAAGTCTATTTATTGAAACTGTATTACCACTGCATTGGAGGTCAGCAATGCAATACATTGCGACAGTCAGTATGCGTGGTAGAAAACCAAATCACGGTTTAACTATGGTTTCCACTTTAATTGCATCACGATGGAGCAGACCCCAGTCTCAGATACTTTCTTCTCTATGCTGGCTCCTTATGCTTGTTTTCAGCTGGGCCCACCATGGCTCAACTTGAGAGATACTCTTTAATTCAAACTCTCTCTGAGCCATTTTCTTTGTTTCACCAAATCATTGATAGTTTGTTTCTCTGTGATAATGTTTTGCATAAGTTAGAAATCCTCTATTTGATCTTAACACGTTTGTATTTTAAAAGAAACCCAGTAGAATCAAGAGCACAGATTTGGCGCCATAATGCATCTAAGCCACCAGTAGTTTCCGCTGCTGTCCATTCTTTGGCGGTGGTTCTGTCGTTGTTGATTGCTCCTTACTTTATAACCAGATGGTATAGTTTGATCAAATTTTGCATACGTATACGTGTTAACATTGTCCAAACACTGGCATGCGTAACAGTTTTGTTTGACAGACAAGGTTTTGCTGAGCATCAGTCAGGCGGGTAATGGTCAGTTAGTATAAATGCTAATAAATCATAAACCACATGGTATATTTCGATCAAATGTTACATACTTATTATTTATTCATTTTAAAATTGTTTAGACGCTGGTATGCAAAACGGTGACGACGCTTTGTCAAGCATCATATTGGCCAGTCAAGGTATTTTAGTGAAAATGCTCATAACTTTGAACGGCATGTTATACATGTATTTTGATAAAAAATTCATACTTATCCTTGACACTGGTATAATATAATTATTTTGAATCTTGAAAAATAGCTGAGAATCTGATGTTGTGTTAAGTGGTGTTCTTATTTTAACTCTGGTAGTCATTTTGTTCAGCTGATCAGAACCGATTGAGAAATTTTATAAGATGACCTTATAATAAACCTTCGTGTGATTTGTTTATGAATTGGTACCAGTGGCTCAAGAGAATATGCCATTTAGAGATATATCTTATCTACAACTCTGGCAGCCAGCTTGTTTGGCGGAGCAAAGTTATAACTTAAAGGTGCATTTTCGGCATCTCGCTGTTAATTTTTAACCACAATATTTTATTAATCTACTCTTTAGCTTAACATGTTTTCTAACGATTACAAGAAGGAAACGGCCCAAAAGTGGGCCCAAAACCCGCTTTCAGAGCGATTTCTATACTTTGTTAATTATTTGCGTCCCTCCAATAATTCTCGGGCAAGTTTTACGTTATTTACCGACAGTAGTGGCTATTCATATGAACTCTTACGTGACCTCTTATGACCCATGCGCCGATGCGATCGAGCGAAGCGCAGCAAAAACAAAAATGGCGGATATTGAACATGTCAAAAGGGCAAGAGTTGGAAGACCTAACCTCCTCACATCTTCTGTCACAAAAAGAGAGAAATCAGAAAACGACGCTTAATGTAATAGAAGTAGAATAAATATCGGTGAAGAATTCGGTCGCTGGACTGACCTGAAAACCCATTTCGGACTGAAAACACGCGCAGAGGTGGGGACGATTTTACTTGACAGGTAGGCTTATTACAAAAAGTCATATTTAGCCCGGACATGCTTATCTACTATTCTACAGCCGGTGAGACTGTCATTATTGTGTTTTTAAACGTTGTCGTTCACCAAAAGCGCTTGTTTAGTATTGAAACACTTGCAAAGAAATACTTCTAGCAAGCTGTCTATGTGCTATTATTGGACGGGGCTCCGAAGGGGGATTTTAACTTTTCGTTTAAGAAAAAAAATGCGCCAGCCTTTTTGTTGCTACATGGCTTCTTGCTTGGTCAGAAAAACAATATAAGTCATAACATTCAAAATGTCTGGTAAAATGGGATCAAATTTAGGCCAGTTTATTTTCATTTTAAGTATTTCATTCGTAACAAGTTATAGCTTTTGAAAATAGTGTCGCTCCAGTGTCGCTTTACTATCTATCTATCTATCTATCTATCTATCTATCTATCTATCTATCTATCTATCTATCTATCTATCTATCCACACCCAGAATCTATCTGTCTATCCATTGTCGATCCCCTAACAGAGACACTAAAGTTAGGCCAAAAAATGTGCATTTTCTTTTGCAAAGTAAAATGGAATTACTGTTGTTAACGCAGGTGTCAGTTTTATAAGGACCGCCAGCATATCACACCCCGAGACAGGCGAAATATTGAGTTATGCATGCTTCAGTTATCAATTAAAAATCAAGCTTTGATCATCCAGCAATGGGGCGTAATCTGAAAAGTTAACTGTCAGAACCCCTTTTTTGACATTCTTGTTATTTCCCCAGCATGGCTTTATCTTTTATGATGCCTGGTCTAAGTAGGCCTAGTGCTAAATCAAAATGTAAATAATTTCAAACCTAATAATTTTTCAACATAAACAGCTACCACCACAAAAACAGTCATATAAATGGGACAGAAACCATTTGTGTGCGTGCGTTCGTGCATGTGTGTGTGTGTGGGGGGGGGTGCAGGATTTGGTTAGTCCCGCGCCTTATCTAACGCACATGGCCATTTTATTTTAAATGTAGAACGCAAATATTAAATTCCAGTTGAGACAACTCCGTGTGTTTGTGCCTCGTGAGCACGGTCTTTCATCCGCATTGTATAAAAAAAGTGATCGATGTTTATGAGATAAATGTACCCTCCGTAAAGGGAAGCATATGAAAAGAAAATATAAATTAGTACGAATCATGTTCATTTACTTGGTCACATGTCAACAAATATGGCGCTTACGAATGTTAACCACCAATGCGTCATCATAAATATAATAGTATATAGAGTAGAGTAGATATCTAGTATCAGAGACTAGGGCAGTGGATACTAGTACTGGCCTGTGTCAACTTGTAAAGAGGATTAGTATATGCATGGACAAAAGAAAAAAAAATGGGGAAAGATTTGTTTATTTTTCGCAGATGAAAGATATCTGAGACTGTCTAAAATCTGCAGTTTAGGAATTGCGTTACCCTATGTGTATTATTTGTATAAGAAGGGGTTCAAATATTGTAATTGCAGCCAATGTAAGAACTATAACCTAAATAACAAACCATACAAGAACTTTACAAGAACTTTACAAGAAGTTTTTTGCAAAGAAAAAACAAATGGAAAAATAAATATGTATATTACGTTACTGTGAATTACGTTACAACAATTTTACTAAACTCCAAATACCTCTCTACATGCATACACTAACTGAAAAATGTTTGTTTTTAATCAAAGCAAATGTGTCCTAGTTAATAAAGATCGATTTAAACCATATTACAGTTGTCATTTTATTTTAACAAGGATTTACCTATATGCTCTGGGTACATCGACTCCCCTATTCATGTAACTTACAAAGCTACTCATTGTATCAACACAACATATGCAAAGTAATCTGTTTGAAAACCCAAATTGAATAGTTTAAATCTCTAAGAGACTGCTCCTATGTTTTTTGAAATGAGCTGGATTTAACAAAGGTAACGTAACTCACAAGTACGTACCGTAATTCACATTCTACAAAAACACAGATTTGTCCAATCAAAGGGCCAAATACAACAAACCGACGGTGATTATAAGTTTCTGACTTGTTGTTCAATTGTTAGTTTCTCTTTTTCATTCAATTTTTATCTCGTTGCTGCTACCACTGAAGGTTTATTGGTGAGTTTATGTGTATACTTTGAAATTGGCACTCCCGCTTTTGCATCCTGGTCCATTCCAGTTGATCACAGTGACCTCAAATGTTCTCATGACTTAATATGTTGATAACTTCTATAGTTTATATGATAGATAAAATAGTTAACTTGAATTTATAACTTCTTATCTTCAATTGAAGTGAGCAAATTGGCTATGTGAATTACGTTACCATGAATGTTTTTTGCCATTTTTCTGAGAAGGGTGTATCTTTGTGAATGTTGCAAACTTTGCTTTTTTGTAATAAATGTACATAAAAAGGCATTTATTGAAGTTAGATTTTTTTTCATCTGCATTGTCTTAGTTTGTAGTGAGCCACAACAAGTTTTCAAATATATGTAATATTTAAAATCATTTTTCTATAATCATATTTTGAAGTGTTATTCCAACAACATTAATGAAACCAGATGCAACAGCTGACTTCCAATGTGCAAAGTTGATGTAAAAGGTGTTAAGCAAAACACTAGAGCCTGATATTTTGCAGAACAATATATGTTTCTACGCAGGAAATAAGACCAGAGTGTGAGGTATGTGATATATGTTACAGACCTATTGCACAATGTTTTTTATACAAGAATACAATTTTTTATTTCCAATACCTAAGAAGAATGTAATTTTTAATATTCTTCATCTACTGTTTCAAAACCAATAATTTTTTCTGGTCAACTCTTCAAATTTGATGGATACAATTAAAACAATCATTGTACTCTTAGAATTACTGTTTTAATCCACTGTCAATTCATAGCAAACCTGCTTAGACCATGCTGAGAAGAAAAAAAAACATGATAAAAATTCTACATTATAGGCTTATTTGATCAACAAGAGATCAAAGTAGAAGTGCATACTATAAAAGCTCTTAAATTTGATGTGTACAAGTATACTTCACCACAGTAACGTAGCTCACATTCAAATTCAGTGGTGCTCTTTGTGAGGCTGAATGAATCGAACTTTTGGATGCGCACTTTTTAGACAACATTATCTATTTGACATATACCAATAAGTAACAAAATAGCATAAAAGTGAAAATCGAAGCCAAACAATTGTGGGACACAAATTGGCTGCAATTGGTGAACTTAACTCGTTTTGGCTGCTAGTACTGCCTTGTAGTAGTAACGACAGATACTCATCATACTAGTACTGACCTCTTGTAGCAGTGACTAGTAATACAGATACTAGTACTGACCCCTAGTGGTAATGAAGGGGATTGGATAATAGTACTGACATCTAGTGACAACGATAGGGACTCTGGATACTCTTACTGACATCTATTGGCAATGACAAGGTCTCTTGATACTCATACTGAACTTTTGTGGCAATGACTGGAACTCTGGATACTTCTACTGACCTCTAGTGGCAATGACTGGGACTCTGGATACTTTAACTAACCTCGAATAACAATGCCTGGGACGCTGGAAACTTTTACGGACATCTAGTGGCAATGACAGGGACTCGGGGATACTTGTGCTGACTTCTAGTGGCAATGACTGCTCAAACATGCGCGGATCCAGAGGGGGGACAGGGGGCCCGGACCCCTCTGGAAAGTCACAAGTTGTATGCGTTTTTATGGAAATAAGCATCGGGACCCCCCTGGAAAAAGTTGGACCCCCCTGAAAAATGCTGGACCCCCTCCCCTGTAAAACTGTAGATTAGTTGAGGGTTAAAAATAATGTTGTTGCGGTTGTTTTTCGGCAGTCGGGCCTTCCCCCCTCTCCCCCTCTGACAAAGATTCTTGGATCCCCGCATCGCAAAGAAAATAGTAATCCCATCTCTGGGACATTTAAATTATGTGCACGAAAATGTCTGATAACATCGAAGGTCATCTTCAAAGATTTTCCGACAGCTATATTTCCCAGTTATGGTACTACCGTAAGGTTTCTTTTTCTATCCCACAGACATACCATCCCCTCATATAGGCTGACATTTTGCAAACTCATTGAGTTGATGGGAGGCTCGTAGATAGATAGATAGATAGATAGATAGATAGATAGATAGATAGATAGATAGATAGATAGATAGATAGATAGATAGATAGATAGATAGATAGATAGATAGATAGATAGATAGATAGATAGATAGATAGATAGATAGATAGATAGATCCGTCTTGGAACTATCCCGACATGACTGAACTATTGTTGTCACATCTAAAATTTTCTATGTGTGACCAGCAAAGACGCGCAGATTAGTCTGAGTCTTTGTTGCTTGCATTAACACGCGTGATAAGTCTCGCAAAATAACTCTTCCAATGATTTTTTGAGGAAACAGAACATTGGATTATACGTTGTCGTAACGTGATTCTTCAGCGAAAACGTTCAAAATCTAGTGGGATAGGAACCTAGACCGTATAATAGACGTCCCTGCTATGAACTTATTTATAGTTCGAGACTTCGCGCGCACCGACTCGTCTGAGCCTTCGGTACAAGAATGGAAAAAAAGCAAAAAAAAGCATCTTGTCTCAAGAAGCCTTATGGCAAAATAAACTATTACATGTTATTCATTTTCAGCAAAGGGGGTGGGAGAGGGCAACATCATTTTAGCGCTCAGCATTTTAACAGGGGTGGGGGGTCCAGGTACTCAAAATTTCTCCATGGGAGATCCATTTTTCAGGGGCCGGATGTCATTGGGCCAATTCCTATGGAACCCTATACCACATGTGATTTTCCACTGGGACCCGGACTCCCTGCTCCATCAGGATCCGTCCTTGCCCCGAGTCTCGGCAGTGTCTGGATTTGTTTGTTTTTATTCTATACGTCCCAATCAACGATATTTCAGTTACGTCGGGACGGTTCTTCCTGTGTTGAACAAGTACTAAGCTAGGATAAATGTGTCTTGCTTAAGGACACAATACAATGACACCGATGAGGCTCGAACCCTAGGCCCTTCAGTCTCAAGTGAAGTCAAGCACTTTACCACTGAGCCACTGCGCTCCCGACCGTGTCTGGAAGGGTACGGGTCCCGGGAGCCTATAGGCATATCGCTATCCATTTTGATATTAAGAGCCTTACTGGTTCAACCCATATAGATAGGAAAATGTGACATGACTGAAAAATGTTGACTTGTACGCTATGCATCAACACAAACAAAGGGTCGAGAATGATAGTTTATCGAGGCTGTAAAATTCTTCCCGTTGAGTACCTCTTTGCCTATTGCCATGACCAGTGACGTAACTGTCGTAACTGAATGATTTTTACTGGCGAGCTTGTTTCCGCTCTGAGCCAGATAATCTGTGTAATTTGCCTTTTTCTTTAGAGAGTGACGATAAATCAGTAAGGTCATTGTGGTTTCCTCACAAATTTCTGCGTCTGTGTGCCGGACTAATGAAATTGCGCAAGTTAACAAAGTTTTACGTCCTCATGTAAGCATCTTATTTGGAAATAGATTTATCAGCTGATCTCTTCTCCGGAAAAATACGAAGATTAATAGGCACCGCTGAATTTTGCAATGAGCAGACTTCAGCATTTTTCCATAGCCTATACGGATGTCTGGGGTTTTCACATAATTTTTTTTTCGCTGCAAAACGGCCAGAAAAATAAATATCCTTCGATTTGTCCTAGAATTTTGTTAATCTGTTTTAATGAAAGTTGCAGAGTATGCAGCTTTAAAGACAATTTTGTTAGAGAGCGATATGAGGAACATTTCTGCGAAATTATTTTGCATTTGTACCAGTGCTGAGTTTCGCCTTTCATTTCAACTTGTAGAAATACTCACCCTACAAGTCTCTTTAGCTGAAATACGCATTTATCATGATTTTATACTCAAATATGATATTTTGGACCCCTATACTAGAATATCTTAAAACTATTTCACTCCCAAATTCAACACTATCCCTTTCTCAACCAGCCACAGCAAGATATAAAACTCATTCGCATCTCAGGCGAATGTATGTGAACCGCAACTGCAATATATCCCCAATAATGCTCTCACTTTCTTCAATCTCGGCATAGTCAGAGCAGTAAAAACTTATTTGATTTTAAAATGTTGTTTCTAAGATATACGTTCACCACGGGTCGTGCACATTAAGCTCAGTTTATTGTTGCTTTAATTGTGGGAGTTTTGTGTTTTGTGCTAGTTTTTCTATGCAGTACTTGGTATCAATTCTAGTTTTGCAATCATTCCGCTAGGGAAGAGAGAGCTGGTGCTGTCTACTTGCAGTCTCTTCCTCGCGGTGTGGTTGGTTGGTCTGCAGTATGTGATTGTGGTATTTTCTGGACTCTTAGGTTTAAGAATTTTGCTCAGCATCGCCGCCCGCCCGATGTTATACCTCACATATCGTGAACAGAATTGCCTTTAGATTAATATAAAGAAAGATGGACCAAATATCGTTTTTAAATCTTGAACTGCGCTTACAAATATATTTTATGCTAAAAATAGTTGACGCCACCATTATGTGCATGCTATTTCATGAGCATCACAGATAATCACATATATGACTGTGAATGTTTAACATGCCATGGAACAGTCTGATAACTTCTAAATAACCGTAGCTGAAGTTCAAAAGCATCTTAATCCACATTGTCTACAGTGTTGAAAACGGGATACTTCTAATTCAGTTAACGTATTTGCATGCTGGGTAATTTTGCATGCTTTTTTGAAGTCTGCTCATTTTCTCTAAATTGGTAATTTTAAAACATAATCCAGAACACCACCAGAATGTCAAATTGTTACAAATTTCATGTTGTCGGTCTGATCTGGCTCTAAACTGTAGCCGAAGACACAACTCGCCACTAACGCGGAAAGAGTTAATCTCGCTTGTTACATTGGCAAGATAGAAGCATTTGTGGAATGGTGCAAAATGTTGAGGCATTCGAGATCGCCATTTCTAAAAAAGTGAATTCAGCATCCAATTAAGGACAGCTGTTCGGTACATGTACATGTAGGTTATTCCATATGCATCCGCTGTGGTACATGTACATGTAGGTTATTCCACATATTCTATATACATCCGCTGAGGTACATGTACATGTAGGATATTCCACATAAGAGAGAAATCATCGGTGCGGCAGTCAATGTTTTATGGAAGAATATCATATTTTAATATGTCCTAGACAGTATGGGTGAAATTTATAAGGACAATGGACGCCCTTCTTTACGCCATAAATCGGAGGATATAGTCATGACTGTAAAGCATGTGAAATGACGAGCAAATGTTATTATATCAAAAGCGTATAGACAACGGACATACTCTGCAATACAGTGTCCGACAACTTTTAACTGCAGACGCATAGACCGTACCGATGTACATGTAAAGTTATCCTGCGTATTCTGAGAAAATCCCCCAATATCTTTACCAGAGCGTGTAATATAGCGATTGTGTTTTTGTGGTCAATAACTCCTATTACCCCAAGATGTCTTGTTTGCTCGGAGGTTGTTATATGTAACCCAGGGCAGAGTGTTGTCCATATATATGAAGTTCTTTATTCGCTTAAAGCACATGAAAATAGTGGCTGAAATATTTGCAATTTCCAGAAAAATGTCATTTGAGTTTTGCGGTCATCACTCTTAATTCACATTAGGTTCAGTGACGATATATAGAGCAGAACATTCTATAAATACAGCCTTTTCATAATGCACTAAAGCATGTAAGACAACATATCTGCATAAAAGTTTGCTAGGTAAAAATTAAAAAGTTGACCGCAAATGCACAATACACTGCACCCATAAAGTCAGTGTAAGGTGTAAACGTAAGGAGTCAGCCTGTGGGTAAAAATGTCTCTTACCTTGCATGTAATGACAGAAATGCATTTTTTACTTCAGAAAAACCTAAAAAATATCATGCATGGTCGTGTCAAAATGTATGTGATGCGCTGACCTTTTTGTTGGACAACATTTTTATTCGATTTGGCACCAAAATCTAGAGACGAGTAGTTGGGATTCCTATGGGCACTAATTGTGCTCCCCTGGTTGCAGATTTATTCCTGTTTTGTTATGAGAGGGACTTTATGATGTCTCTTTCTGATGATAAGCAGGCTGATGTTATCGATGCGTTTAACACTACTTCCAGATATTTGGACGATATTTTAAATATTAATAATGTTTATTTTAACAATATGGTTAGTCAAATATACCCTTCAGAGCTCCCACTGGATAAAGCCAATGCCTATGATACCAAAGCCGCATTTTTAGACTTGCATTTGTCAATTTCTAATGATATTGTTTCTACCAAAATTTATGATAAACGTAACGACTTTGATTTTGAAATTGTCAATTTCTCATTTTTAGATGGTGATGTTCCTCATTCTACATCCTATGGAGACTATATCTCTCAACTCATTCGTTTGGCTAGAGAATCTAGCTATGTTGCTGACTTCCACACTCGCAATAAATTGTTAACTCAGAAACTTCTTAAACAAGGCTATCAGTATCATAAACTTCGCAAAACATTTTCTAAATTTTATAGACGATACTATGATTTGATTTCTAAATTCCAAGTTGGACTTAAATCTCTCTTGCGCCAGGAACTTTAAGAACCTGATTTCTATGGTGACTTGGCGTATAAATTGAAGAAGATTGTTGGCTCTAATAATTTTTCAGCGCAGTTCATAAATAATAATTTCCTATTATAAAAAGATTGGCTATAACATTAATGTATTGCAACAGACTGCATGCTTGGTAGTCAACCCAATCACGGTTGGCAACTTTGCTTTCCTCTTTAATTGCACGCCGGTGGGTCGGACTTCAGACTCTTTGATGGTTCCGACTTAAAGACTTATCTATTGATGAGAAGGTAGGGGCCTGATGCTTTGGCTGTTTGTCGGGCCCACCGGGGTTACCTTTTGGATTTCTTTTGCTCCAGTATTCAGTTTTATTTACTGTTGAGTCCTTATCTTTGCTTTATCTCCTTGTTATATCTTGATTTATATGTTTTAGGAGATGATGCATTGACAAGTTAGGGGTCTTTCATGCAAACCAAATATCTATGTGTCTTCATCCACATCTGAATTAAGGGTGAGGTTGGCGCCGTTAAACTGGTCTAAGCCCTCCGGTAAAATATTTTACTGACCGTTCCAAGGCGGTACTTCTTTTGTGGATCTTTCATGTTTTTGTTCTGTCTTGTGTTTGCTATGTCTTTGTGCGCGTCTGTTTATATGTGCTTTGGGGTCACCTGTTGGGAAAGGGCTGACCTCTTGGCTCTCGTTTGTGGTGTCTACTATGAGTTTGTCATTTTCCCATTGGTATCCTGGGTCAGGTGTGGTACTTGATTGTATCGATTCCTGATCTTTGCACCCTTACTTACTTTTGATATGAAATTTGAGTTCAATTGGCCTTGTGGTTTCTGAGATAACTATGTTTTGACTAATATGAGCAACCTTGTCTGAAAGGTCAAATGTCAACCTTGCCATTTGGAACAATCCCAAGGTCATCAGTCTTCTGGATCTGGAGAAGAAAATTTTACAGGGTTTCACCATATATGCGTGTGGTTGTCATGTAACCAGAATTTTTTGTATAAATTTTAACTAACACATTGTAAGGAGTCTTCATATTAAATTTGTGTTCAATTGGGCTAGCGGTTTCTGAGAAAACTACGTTTTAATATATTGATGGGACTCCAATGAGTGACCTTGGCAGAATGGCCAAAGGTCAACCTTGACCGTTGTAACTTATTTAAAGCCATTGTCTCATTACGTTAAACATATTAAGTGAGAAAAATGACTTGAGTCCCAGATGCTACACGTCAAGTTTCAATATCATATGACTTCTGGTTCTGGAGTAGACGGGTTGTAAAGGTTTTTACAATTTATGGGCAGGGCTCAGGTGAGCTTTATTCTCATAAAGAATATACAAGCACTTACCTAGCGATATCGAGCAGAGTCTCCCCAAACCTCATTCCTAGGGCTGTCTCTGGCCAGTTTAACCATCCTTTGTCTGGTCGCATTACTCGAAAGTCACAGGCTAAAGCTAGGAACGCCCCTCCACCAAATGCATGACCTAGGAGAACAACATAAAGCTTTTATATGTTTTACAATTCAAGTGCAAAATTGAGATTGTTTTGCATTGCTACTACATCTTCGAGCTATACTATTTATTGCCCTTAGCTGCATAAAATGGCTTGATGGGTTCAAATAATTCAACCTAGTACATTGATGACTCTTAATCGGTACCCATTTAAGCCAATTAGAAGTTCTTACTCATATCAATTGGATCAGTCTTTTTTTTCCATTTTAAGGTGGTTGGGTGGTATTTTTGCATTGTTTACATATGTCCCACATAAAAGACGCTCTAGGCTTAGCCCTCCAGTAAAATATTTTACTGACCGTTCCAAGGCGGTACTTCTTTTGTGGATCTTTTGTGTTTTCTGTCTTGTGCTTACTGTGCCTTTGTTCGCGCCTGTTTATATGTGCCTTGTGGTCACCTGCTGGGAAAGGGCTGACCTCTTGGCTCTCGTTTGTGGTGTCTTACTGTGAGTTTGTCACGTCCCCATTGATATCCTGGGTCAGGTGTGGTACTTGATTGTGTCGATTCCTGATCTTTGCACGCTTGCACCCTTACTTACTTTTATATGGGTTAAATCCACAATTCATAAGAGCGACCAATTTATGAAACCTTATCAACATTGAACTCTTAAAACAATAATTGTAATGTTCAAAAGGCACACGAGGTTTAGAGCTAATGTGTTACGTGATTTGTACATACATAGACAGACGCTTTTTGGCACATGCTATTTCCTTACTCAGTGCTTTGTTTATGTTGTAGTTGCAGAACTGTGACTTTTCAATCTGGCTGAATCTAAACGCTATATGATGAACATAAAATTTAAATCCAACATATAGCCCTGAATTCAGTGTCATTTATGTTGATGCTTTACGTTACAGTCAACAATTTTTCATTCGTGTCGAGACATTTTCCTGTCTTCCTGGGTGTGACCAGTACTAAGAAGGGGATTATGTGTCTTAAATAAGGACACAACACAGTGCCTCCGGTGAGTCTCAAACTAACGACCATTCGATCCGCAGTCAAACACTCTACCACTAAGCCCATGCGCTCCTCAAAGTCTGGAAAACATTTCACTTTTACCCTTGCTATAATAACAAAAATGACATCCGAACCAGGTTAAATATTCACAGGTTTAGATAAACCATTTTTTGAGCGTAAATTTGTAAATTATTTCTTACCCATCAGTTCTAACATGTTTTGCACTACCAATACATCTGCGAGTTATACTATTTATTGAAATTGGCTCAATGGGTTCAAATTATTTAGCCTACATTGATGACTCTTAATCGGTACCCATTTGAATCCCATGTTCATCATATAGCCTTGGAAAACGGATTTGAATAAGTCGTCAAGATTTCTTTCTGAATCCCAGTTTATAAACTCTGTGATAGATTAGTATGTATGCTTGTGTTTGTACACATGTAAAGAGTTTATCAAATAAAATATGTTTAAACCTAACATATGTTTTGGATGATCAAACGAACCGTCTCTTTTGAGTGCTCACAACATAAGTTTTGGTTGAGAAATGCGAAAATTATTTTTTAGGTACTCACTGTTGACCTAAGGCTTGTAAATAATGTAAAATAGTCATTATGGACCAAAGTTGATACCCCATAAAACCTTTTTTTTAAGAATTAGATATCAGGACAGCAAAATACAAAAATAACATATGTGCTTTGTAATGTCACTGCTTAACGTCTGTAAAAATATACTTTCGGTAAATGAGTGTGCTCAATGTTAAGTCTGAAAGTTGGTCTAAAATAACAATTTCCTCCTGTAGTTTTTTTTAGCTTGTTTCGGCAGCCAATTTATGCTGCCATATAGCACCAGATAGTAAGTCAAATAAATACCAGACCTTGATACTTGAAATTAAAAGTTAAGTATGAAAACCCTATCCCTGAGTACTTGCCATTAATAATTGCTGCTGTTGGAATTGGCAGTACAAGAATGCGTTTGAACAACTCTGAAAGAGCATTGATGAACTGTCCAGGTACATCCCCCTTCTGATTTGACAGCCAGGCCAAATCAATACCATTGCTGAAGAAGCGTCCTTCTCCTGTGATCAGTAGTGCCTTAACAGTATCTTTCCTGAAACACATACATTGTAAGCCAAATTTAAACAAGAATTTTCTTTAAAAAAAGACATTCAGCGACTTTCAAATATTGACACAATTTGGTCATTTCTGCCGATTAATAGTCCCCTTCAACTTTCTGAAGATAATGCTTAATTTAGTCGCAATCATGAAGGCACACGTCTTTCATGTTAATAATGCAGGGTTCGGAAAATACAGGCATTTATGAGCAAAGTCCATGCCACTGACATTTACAGGCATTTTCCGGAATAATCCAGCATATTCTGGTATATTTTGGTATTTTCCTGAAAACAAATCTTAACAGACAATAATGTGGTAAAATTATCCAGAATTTATGGAATAAAACAGTAAAAACATTACTTCAATCATGTTTAATGCACCTAGTTTAACAATCCAAATTAGGAATTGTGTCAACTATTAAAAATATCTAGTGATCTTGTTTCCCATCAAATATTTTAATTGAAGTTATAATTAAGCAAACACTAGAAAAGCATGTGTTTTATGAATATGCCAGATAGATTAAAATTGTTGCCTCAATTCACACTAATTAGATACAGAGTAATCTAAAGACCTTAGGCCCCAGGGCTTGTTGTAACATATTCACAAAATGTTTGTCACTTCTGTAATTACACTACAATGAATAAATACATAAATTCTGTTTCCCAAGGTTAAGCCTGTGACATGTATATAAGTATCATTTCAAGTAGATGCTGTTTATATGTATAAGCAAGTGTAAATATAAAGTGATTGATTCCAGTATCCTTTTTTGCAAAATATAGTATTTTATTTTTTAATTTCGCATGTTTTTAACACAATTTTAATTTGTTCATTGATGCCAGTATTTGCCCATTTAGTGATTTTTGGAGTAGTTGTGATGACGGCATTTTCCACTGAAATTTACTGGCTTGACAAAACTTGTTCCAAAAGCAGTAAGTGAGTTTGATCAGGAAATACCATCGTGGAATCGTGAGGTTGAGCCACACAACAATCACGAGACACCAGGAAGACAAAGTGAAGCAATCAGCTCTCTCTTCCCGAACAAGATGATTGCAAAACTAGAATGGACATAAAGTAACGCAGAACAAAACATAAAACAATTACAGAATCCCACAATGAGAGTAACAATCATCATCGAATCAAAAACAACAGAACCACCGCCTTAGAATGGACAACAATCAAAGCCAACGGGGGGGGGGGGGGGGGGGGCTTAAATGCATTTTACTGTTACCAAATCTTCGCCCTAGATTCTGTCGTTGTTGAAGCACAAAAAATGTTAAGCTCGCATGGAGATTTCCTAATTATTGCAATGTATCATCATAGAGAAACAATATAATCAAATTAACGCACTATGACGAAACAAAGAATAAGGCTCACGACTCACAGATAGTCAGAGCTAAAGAAAACCTCAAGTTGAGCGACGGTGGGCCCAGCTACAGCCAAGCATCAGTCATCAACCCACCAATTGAAGCTTTACGTCAGAGCCGTCATTGAGTCTGAAGCCTGAGCCACCGTCGTGCAATTAAAGAGGAAACCATTGCTATAAACCGTGTTTACTGTAACGCATACCAAAGCATGGGTATTGGGTAAGCATATATGACATATAGAAAATGGAAATTGACTACTATCACCAAAATACTCATTTGAAAGGATCCAGTGAGCCTACAAAGTAGAAATAGACTATATGTAGTTTTGCATTGGTAAAATATGTGAACCAGACTATAGTAGTCTGTATGTCTGCAGTTTACGTCTAGCTTCCAAGTTTAGTTGCATAAAAACAGTCTGAGGTATAAACCAATGAGAACACAATTTTCTAGCAGGTTGCTCAAAATTACAATAAAAGAAAATTCTGACAGGTGAATAATCTAGGTCAATATCAATAATAGACAGCTAGCGACTGAAAAATCCAGATTTCTCTTCCTACCCTATTTTTTTTTACTTCCTATCTTAAACGAGTTTTTCCAAATTATGACGTTTGGAAAAAAAGATCAGAAATAAATTCAATGAAAATGTTCATCTGAAAAAGAAAACTTAAGGGCTTTGCATCTTGAACATTAGAAGAAAGATGCTTTAACCCTTTACTCCATATGCTATTTTAAATCATGACAATATTTCTTTTTTTAGACACCATTGAAAAAATTCTAGAAAAGTTTAAGTAAAGTTTTGAATACTTTTGAAAATGTATGATATTTCAAAGGCGCCAAAAGGCGTCATTGTGGAGTCAAGGGTTAAGTTAACATTTTTATTTAAAAATAAAAGAAAAATAGATATATGCCCTTTTTCCTTAACAACGTTCATTTGTAGTTCATTTGCATAATTCATGTCATTTTGAAGTGCCTCAGAGTCTTTTAACCCAGATTTCTCCTTGTATGACTTCGTATTATCAGCAAATGCGATTTAACCAAGCTCAGACTAGCCTGTGCAGACTCACCAGAGCCTTCGCTGCTCGCATACGCAAAATATCAGTGTATATAAAGACTCAGACCAAAATTTGTTCGCCAGGCCCAGAGCTCTCACTAACTGATGATTTTCGGTCCTGAACTCCCGTTTTTGGTGCTTGGACTCCTATTTTTTGAATGAGGCTATATTCTTTTGTATGATGGGACTCCCACTTTTTGGCAACAAGGGCTCTAGGACTCCTGTTTTCAAAATCCTAGTGAGAGCTCTGTAGGCCTACACCAGCATGGGAGTAAAAAGGAACAGTTAAAGTGAATAACAAGAACGACATTACAGTGGTTGCATACTACAGGCCCCAAAACAAGACTGATGAAGCATACCTCTCCACAACTTGAGACGAGATAGCCTCATTGAAAGAAAAAGAAACATCTTTCTCCTTGTCTGGGACTTCAACTTACCTGACATAGACTGGGCAACTCTGCAAGTTTAAAGAAAGCCAATACCCAAATAGTGTTGACCAGTGTTTCTTAGACATGATAGCAGACAACAGGCTGGAACAAATAGTTACTTTCCTACAAGAAAAGATAAGACCCTTGATCTCATCTTCACATCCCCTCCTTCATTTATGGAAAGATGCAAACCTCTGCCTTCTATAGGGAATAGTGACCACAACATATAGTCCTACTAGACACTAGCCTCATTTCTCGACTAAAGCCGATGAAATGGAAAATCTGCCAATGGAAACAGGCTGACGTACAAGGCATCCAAGATGACTTATCTGTGTTTGGGTCAGCATTTTGTGATGATATTCAAGATTCTGTGGAAGATATGTGGAGTACATTTAAGGATAGAATCAACACCATCAAAGATGAGAGAGTACCATCCAAGATGACACAAGCAAGACAAACACACCATTTGATGAACAAACAGGGCTACAGATTTTTTTCACGATTGGTGGGCAAAGTGACCCATGGAGCAAAAAATGGTGGGTCATTTTCTGAAATGATGGGCCAAAGCATATCGAACTAACCACAGTTTACATTTGAGTAGTATACTTCACCTACACACTGACACAGACACTTGTATGCATATATGTATATTGATTGCTGATTATACTATTACCCCTGTCTTAAGTGGCCACTCAAAAAAGAAGACCAATTATCCCTTAATGCAGGTCAAAAGTATTGCAGAATGCTCGAAGGGGACCTTCATTAAGCCAAATTTTATTAAGACCTCTGTTTTGTCTTTTTTGAGTGGCTGCTTAAGACATGTTTTACTGTATGTACTTTCTGCTTTGTGGAGTTCGTAGACTGGCTGTAAGATGAATATTTTTTATTAAAGTGAGATATTTTTACTACTAAAAGGATGGGACCACTGGGCCCACTGCCTTGGAAAGTGATGGGCCATATTTTGAAATCATGGGACAATGACCCGGATCCACCAAAATTCTGAAGGCCTGAACAAACAAATACGAAGGGCAATAAGACAGAAGCACGGGGCATACACAAAGTCAAGAAGGACTGGCAAGAAGAAAGACAAGGACAGGTATAAGAAGCTCCAAGCCAAGGTACAGTTTGATGTGAGATCAGCCCATAAGCAGTATATGCAAGATGTGGTAAGTAACAGCTATAAAGGCAATCCCAAGAAGTTAGTCCGCAGGAAACAAATCAGCTGAAGTGTCAACACTAGAATGAAGACGGTTTCTTGAAAAGTAGGCCAACATTCTCATCAACCATTTTGAATCAGTCTTCACTAAGGAAGATAACAGTTAACTACCTGACAAAGGACCCAGCCCCCATCCAGAAGTTCCTGATAGTGCAATAAACTGGAAAGGTGTCCATAAACTCCTAAAGGGACTGAAATCTTTTAAGGCTACAGGATCAGTTTCCATCTCAGCATTTATCCTGAAGGCAGCTGCTGACCAACTTGCACCTTTCCTATCACAACTGTACCAGCCCTCTCTCGACAGTGGACAGATCCCATCAGACTGGAGAGAAACATGGATTGTACCGTATCCCCAACTTCCATTACCTGCAAGCTGCTGGAACACGTCATCCACAGTATTGTTATGGCACATTTTGACAGGTACAAGATCCTCAAGGACAACCACCATGGTTTCCACAAGAGACGTTCCTGCGAGACCCAATTCATAGTATCCGTCAAAATTATCTAAAGGGGAAGAGGTTGACGTCATACTGTTGGACTTTGCCAAAGCGTTTGACAAAGTCCCTCACCCCAGACTACTGTACAAGATAGACTATTATGGAGTAAGCGGCCAGACAAATACTTGGGTCAATGCATTCCTGAGTGATAGGAAACAACAAGTTGTTCTAGAAGGTGCCCACTCCAACCATGAGGATGTCCTAACAGGGGTTCCACAGGACAGTCTTGGATCCACTGATTTTTCTTGCTTATATTAAACATTTATGTCCTGCAAAACTCACTCAGATCCTCAGGTGAAATACTTTTTGCTGATGACAGCCTACTATACCGCACAGTCAATTGGGCAAAGGACAACCGCACTTCTCCAGGATGACCTTGCAGCTCTATGGCAGATGAGTTTCAACTCGACTAAGTGCTCTGTCATGCGTGTTACTGCAGGGAGAAGAAAGAAGGTCTGCCACTCTTCATATAGGCTCCATGGTCAAAAACTAGAGGTGGTTGATTCAAGCATATACCTGGGGGTGAAAGTCACCAGCTATTTAACTTGGTCAAGTCATATTGCTGATGTTGGCGGCAAAGACAATAGATCGCTAGGATTCCTACGCCGCAACTCCAAACAGTGCACTAAGAAGGTCAAAGCAGCAACCTATACCACCATGAGTATGCTTCT
>OZ026523.1:42923870-42936370 GCA_964019695.1 Loripinus fragilis | reverse complement strand
TCCTCAAGCACCTCAATTAATCGCACAGCAGCCTCTCTGGCTTCGCGCCGTAGTTGTCTACATCTCATCCGAAACAACAGTTCATCAAACAAAGCTATACACATAAAAGTAATGGCGAACATATTTACGCCTACTCAATACTTAATCCCTTTTCTTAGTTACCAGTTTTGATAGTCATTAGGGTTACACTCCGAACACCGTAATGCCCCTAACTGATTCATGTGATCACTTTGCACGTAACAGGGTACGACCCCGTCTAGTTCGGGTAAGGCCCTTCCAATTTCTGTTAAGAGTTCTTTGACGGCAATGTATTCTAGGGGTCTCGGGTATAATCCCTTTTTCGTAGGTATCACCTCTTCTTGTGGCTTCCAGTACTGCCTTATATCCATACATGCGCTGCCCTCGGTGATGGTACAATAGACGTTCCCTCCAAGATGACTCTTATAGTTTTGTTTCTCTGTCCTTGCTTGATCCGCGTATTCTAAGTAATCCACCCAATTCTTCCATCGCATCAAGGTTAAGCTGATACCTTTCTTGGTCGGTTTGTCATCTTTCCATTCTCTCAGGTCAACACGCAGTTCACCTTTCCATTCTGTGACCTCGATAAAGCGATCGTTTCCGAGACTGAATCTGCATCTAGACATGTTTACTGTTTGACTGTCAGAATAGATATGACTAGATTGCTGCAAAGCGCCTTATATAGTGAGAGGTCTCTTCTGATTGGTCAATTATCCAGCCATCCGATTGGTCAACTTCCTCACTCCTGCTCCCTCCTCCTCATTCTCCTTCACGACAAAGTAGAGTCCTCTTGGTCTTCAGAGGCTTTCTCGGTTTCTATATTATGATTCGGCCACACGTCCATAAATAAATCTTTTCTGAGTTTGATGGCTTGTCTGATAGAGTCCGCCTGATTCATATCGTGTTGGTTCTTAAACGTTTTAGCCGATTCCAGTATTCGCTGTTGAACAGGATCCTCTTGTAGCTCGTAATAATCTATTAGAAATTGAGCGTAATCTTGTCTGAGTTTTTTGCGGAGAGAAGGCAAATCATCATTGGCTGCGAGATGAATAGCTTTATCCGAACTAAAACCTCGCTCTTCATAAGCATTCACTTTAGCTTTAAACTGCTCTACGTTCTCCTGCCTGATCGGATTTTGAAATCTCCTGTTCCAGATGTCGAGTTTAGAGCGCTCATCTCTTTGTTTTCTTCGTTTACCTGGAGGGCTTAAATCGCTTACCTCTCCTATTCCATATATTCGGTTTATAACTTTCATCTCTTTCTTTATCCGGAGGGCTGATAGAGCGTATATAATCTAGGGACTCCACACTGTCAGCATCTTCATCATCAGAAAGATCTCCGTCATCGGGAGACTGTTGATCGACAAATATGTCAGTTTGTAGTCTGTCCTGTTCGGATGTACTCGATTTAAGATCTAGGACGAGGTAACCGTAAGGTCTTGCCGTGGCATCTTCAAATTTCCTCATAAATGTGGCGCAAGTGGACGGATAAATTCTTCTTGCCAAGGTCGCAACTTGTTGTCTGTAGATCGGATTATTAAACAAGACCAAATATTGCGTATTTAAAGCGATATCCCTGCAAGCTCTACCTTGAGGAAATACGTTTTGAGTCAAATACACGATAGATATATTTCTGTGGTGACTGCCTTTCGTAAAAAGGTCGGCAATTCTCTGGTCACACTTTGCTTCGGTCATCAGATCATCAAAAATGATTAGGTTCCTTTTAGAGGGATCGATAAACTGAGCATTATCCAGATAGTCTGGGATACCCCGTATAAATTCTATACACGGAATTCTCTTTTGTAGGTCTTCGTACAGGGGCTGCCATTGTCCAAAACACCATAAGATTCGTTCCGGTGGCGGTTGTACTAACGAGGAAAGTAACAGTTTTCTAGTCCATTCCGTTTTCCCCGATCCGCTGGGTCCAGTTACCATCATAGAAAATGGGTGTCTAAATGTCATCTTCTTCAATGGTTGTGATTGGTCGGTATATTTCCCACTGCCATGGACATTGCGTTCATGTCTTTGCAATGCATCACGCCTACTATAGGACTGGTTGCAGATCAAACACCTGATCATTTTGTCTCGGTTAGTATTGTTTCTCTACCTTCATACTGGTGTCATCCTTCTTACGATCATTGGATCATTGTTACCACCACCGACACCACCACCACCGACACCAACCACCACCGACACCACCACCACCCACCACCACCACCACCCACCACCACCACCCACCACCATTCACCTCCACCACCACCACCACATGGTGGACCATTGTTTCCTGACTGTACATTCACTACATCCTCACTGTATCCCACTGTACCCCAACTGAACCCTCACTGTGCCCCAATATACCCTCACTGTACCCACTGTACTCTCACTGTATCCTCCCTGTACCCTCACTGTATCCCACTGTACCCCAACTGAACCCTCACTGTGCCCCAATGTACCCTCACTGTACTCTCACTGTATCCCTAATGTATCCTCCCTGTATCCTCAATGTATCATCCTTCTCTCCTCCTTCTCACCCTCTCCTCCTCCCTCCTAATCCCAATGTACCCCAACTGAACCCTCACTGTGCCCCAATGTACCCTCACTGTACTCCACTGTACTCTCACTGTATCCTCCCTGTACCCTCACTGTATCCCACTGTACCCCAACCGAACCCTCACTGTATCCTCACGGTGCCCCAATGTACCCTCACTGTATCCTCACTGTACCCCACTGTACTCTCACTGTATCACCACTGTATCCTCCCTGTACCCTCAATGTATCCTCCTTCCCTCCTCCTCCTCGCCCTCTCCTCATCCCTCCTAATCCCACTGTACCCCGACTGAACCCTCACTGTGCCCCAATGTACCCTCACTGTATCATCACTGTACCTCACTGTACTCTCACTGTATTTCCACTGTATCCTCCCTGTACCCTCACTGTATCCTCCTTCCCCCCTAATCCTCACCCTCTCCTCCTCCCTCCTAGCTCCATTATGAATTTGCACTATCATGATCACTGTTTTACGGCCATTATACTCGTTGTAGAACGTTCTATCATCGTAGGTTCACCGGTAATTGTTGGTTGACCATGATTATATAATGATTAAGCATAACAGTTTCGCTTTAAACAACCAGTCGTCTGCATTTGCGCTATGTATCGTCTTAAGATGATGTACTATATTTAGCACATACTTTCTATCGCATATTGGACACTGGATCTTGTATCTATGAGGCATAGTTTTGATCTGTTTTTAAACACCATTTAAAACGAAACTTTATGTATACCAGCTTGCTGGGCAAGCCTTTCCTTTTAAATCGAAACTTTTATAATACAAACGCGAGCCTTCCCTTTAAAACGACACTTTTATGTTTCAGCTTCCTGGGCAAGGCTTTTCACGCAGTCTTATAACGCGAAGATGACCCACGCTATGAAAAAAACGTGTGGTGTTCCAAATCACCAAACGTTTGAGCTACATCGTATCATTTAAACTGTTCAATTTGCTGTTCGATTGTCAGATTAGCTATGACTCGATTGTATGCGATTTGCACTATATAGCGAGAGGTCTTTTCTGATGGGTCAATTAAAAGTAATATCGTTATAAATGTATATCATAAGCCATAAATCTCGCAATTCGACTCTAGACTATGAACAGTTGATACGTAAGTTGAATTTAGGGGTTATCTGTCTCATGTACCTACCTGTACACAAACAGCGCAGACTCGCCCCTGCGCGAGTTAGGCTAGCTCTGTAATGCGATCATGAATCGACTATTTAATGTCTACATACGATGATGTCATCCAAAATGGCCGTCGCGCATGCGCAGTGAAAGCATTTAATTAAACAACATCTATATCCGTACTTTGTACATTAGTTCTCAGGTAAATGAAGACGTCTAACCATGCCATCTAAGCAGACAAATGAATGAGAAGATATGAAATTGGTGTATTTATATGCCCTAGACATTTCGAATGAAAAGGGTAAAATTGCCATCGCCTTTCCTAGTACATAACATAAAACGTCTGGTCCGATGGACAGGCTTGTCTTGCAGACGTTAAATAACGCACTCTGATCAGTAAATTCGATGTTGAACAGCGAAGACCCAACGCAATGATACAGCACAGTCGTGCGTATTGAAAAGGTGGGTTTTCCGTGGGCCTGTCTCAATCCAATATAATCAGCTGCTGACCGGATCTGACCAGATGCCTCCACTTTGATCCTTGTAATGAAATCGCTTATCGATTTTACAATTCAGGAGTATGCCCACGGAAAACCCACCATTTCAATACGCACGACTGTGCTGTATCATTGCGTTGGGTCTTCGCTGTTCAACATCGAATTTACTGATCAGAGTGCGTTATTTAACGTCTGCAAGACGAGCCTGTCCATCGGACCAGACGTTTTATGTTATGTACTAGGAAAGGCGATGGCAATTTTACCCTTTTCATTCGAAATGTCTAGGGCATATAAATACACCAATTTCATATCTTCTCATTCATTCGTCTGCTTAGATGGCATGGTTAGACGTCTTCATTTACCTGAGAACTAATGTACAAAGTACGGATATAGATGTTGTTTAATTAAATGCTTTCACTGCGCATGCGCGACGGCCATTTTGGATGACATCATCGTATGTAGACATTAAATAGTCGACTCATGATCGCATTACAGAGCTAGCCTAACTCGCGCAGGGGCGAGTCTGCGCTGTTTGTGTACAGGTAGGTACATGAGACAGTTAACCCCTAAATTCAACTTACGTATCGACTGTTCATAGTCTAGAGTCGAATTGCGAGATGTATGGCTTATGATATACATTTATAACGATATTACTTTTAATTGACCCATCAGAAAAGACCTCTCGCTATATAGTGCGAATCGCATACAATCGAGTCATAGCTAATCTGACAATCGAACAGCAAATTGAACAGGTTAAATGATACGATGTAGCTCAAACGTTTGGTGATTTGGAACACCACACGTTTTTTTCATAGCGTGGGTCATCTTCGCGTTATAAGACTGCGTGAAAAGCCTTGCCCAGGAAGCTGAAACATAAAAGTGTCGTTTTAAAGGGAAGGCTCGCGTTTGTATTATAAAAGTTTTGATTTAAAAGGAAAGGCTTGCCCAGCAAGCTGGTATACATAAAGTTTCGTTTTAAATGGTGTTTAAAAACAGATCAAAACTATGCCTCATAGATACAAGATCCAGTGTCCAATATGCGATAGAAAGTATGTGCTAAATATAGTACATCATCTTAAGACTATACATAGCGCAAATGCAGACGACTGGTTGTTTAAAGCGAAACTGTTATGCTTAATCATTATTTAATCATGGTCAACCAACAATTACCGGTGAACCTACGATGATAGAACGTTCTACAACGAGTATAATGGCCATAAAACAGTGATCATGATAGTGCAAATTCATAATGGAGCTAGGAGGGAGGAGGAGAGGGTGAGGAGTAGGGGGGAAGGAGGATACAGTGAGGGTACAGGGAGGATACAGTGGAAATACAGTGAGAGTACAGTGAGGTACAGTGATGATACAGTGAGGGTACATTGGGGCACAGTGAGGGTTCAGTCGGGGTACAGTGGGATTAGGAGGGATGAGGAGAGGGCGAGGAGGAGGAGGGAAGGAGGATACATTGAGGGTACAGGGAGGATACAGTGGTGATACAGTGAGAGTACAGTGGGGTACAGTGAGGATACAGTGAGGGTACATTGGGGCACCGTGAGGATACAGTGAGGGTTCGGTTGGGGTACAGTGGGATACAGTGAGGGTACAGGGAGGATACAGTGAGAGTACAGTGGGGTACAGTGAGGGTACATTGGGGCACAGTGAGGGTTCAGTTGGGGTACATTGGGATTAGGAGGGAGGAGGAGAGGGTGAGGAGGAGGAGAGAAGGAGGATACATTGAGGATACAGGGAGGATACATTAGGGATACAGTGAGAGTACAGTGAGGGTACATTGGGGCACAGTGAGGGTTCAGTTGGGATACAGTGGGATACAGTGAGGGTACAGGGAGGATACAGTGAGAGTACAGTGGGTACAGTGAGGGTATATTGGGGCACAGTGAGGGTTCAGTTGGGGTACAGTGGGATACAGTGAGGATGTAGTGAATGTACAGTCAGGAAACAATGGTCCACCATGTGGTGGTGGTGGTGGAGGTGAATGGTGGTGGGTGGTGGTGGTGGTGGGTGGTGGTGGTGGTGGGTGGTGGTGGTGTCAGTGGTGGTTGGTGTCGGTGGTGGTGGTGTCGGTGGTGGTAGTGGTGGTAACAATGATCCAATGATCGTAAGAAGGATGACACCGGTATGAAGGTAGAGAAACAATACTAACCGAGACAAAATGATCAGGTGTTTGATCTGCAACCAGTCCTATAGTAGGCGTGATGCATTGCAAAGACATGAACGCAATGTCCATGGCAGTGGGAAATATACCAACCAATCACAACCATTGAAGAAGATGACATTTAGACACCCATTTTCTATGATGGTAACTGGACCCAGCGGATCGGGGAAAATGGAATGGACTAGAAAACTGTTACTTTCCTTGTTAGTACAACCGCCACCGGAACGAATCTTATGGTGTTTTGGACAATGACAGCCCCTGTACGAAGACCTTCAAAAGAGAATTCCGTGTATAGAATTTATACGGGGTATCCCAGACTATCTCGATAATGCTCAGTTTATCGATCCCTCTAAAAGGAACCTAATCATTTTTGATGATCTGATGACCGAAGCAAAGTGTGACCAGAGAATTGCCGACCTTTTTACGAAAGGCAGTCACCACAGAAATATATCTATCGTGTATTTGACTCAAAACGTATTTCCTCAAGGTAGAGCTTGCAGGGATATGGCTTTAAATACGCAATATTTGGTCTTGTTTAATAATCCGATCGACAGACAACAAGTTGCGACCTTGGCAAGAAGAATTTATCCGTCCACTTGCGCCACATTTATGAGGAAATTTGAAGATGCCACGGCAAGACCTTATGGTTACCTCGTCCTAGATCTTAAATCGAGTACATCCGAACAGGACAGACTACAAACTGACATATTTGTCAATCAACAGTCTCCCGATGACGGAGATCTTTCTGATGATGAAGATGCTGACAGTGTGGAGTCCCTAGATTATATACGCTCTATCAGCCCTCCGGATAAAGAAAGAGATGAAAGTTATAAACCAAATATATGGAATAGGAGGGTAAGCGATTTAAGCCCTCCAGGTAAACGAAGAAAACAAAGAGATGAGCGCTCTAAACTCGACATCTGGAACAGGAGATTTCAAAATCCGATCAGGCAGGAGAACGTAGAGCAGTTTAAAGCTAAAGTGAATGCTTATGAAGAGCGAGGTTTTAGTTCGGATAAAGCTATTCATCTCGCAGCCAATGATGATTTGCCTTCTCTCCGCAAAAAACTCAGACAAGATTACGCTCAATTTCTAATAGATTATTACGAGCTACAAGAGGATCCTGTTCAACAGCGAATACTGGAATCGGCTAAAATGTTTAAGAACCAACACGATATGAATCAGGCGGACTCTATCAGACAAGCCATCAAACTCAGAAAAGATTTATTTATGGACGTGTGGCCGAATCATAATATAGAAACCGAGAAAGCCTCTGAAGACCAAGAGGACTCTACTTTGTCGTGAAGGAGAATGAGGAGGAGGGAGCAGGAGTGAGGAAGTTGACCAATCGGATGGCTGGATAATTGACCAATCAGAAGAGACCTCTCACTATATAAGGCGCTTTGCAGCAATCTAGTCATATCTATTCTGACAGTCAAACAGTAAACATGTCTAGATGCAGATTCAGTCTCGGAAACGATCGCTTTATCGAGGTCACAGAATGGAAAGGTGAACTGCGTGTTGACCTGAGAGAATGGAAAGATGACAAACCGACCAAGAAAGGTATCAGCTTAACCTTGATGCGATGGAAGAATTGGGTGGATTACTTAGAATACGCGGATCAAGCGAGGACAGAGAAACAAAACTATAAGAGTCATCTTGGAGGGAACGTCTATTGTACCATCACCGAGGGCAGCGCATGTATGGATATAAGGCAGTATTGGAAGCCACAAGAAGAGGTGATACCTACGAAAAAGGGATTATACCTGAGACCCCCAGAATACATTGCCGTCAAAGAACTCTTAACAGAAATTGGAAGGGCCTTACCCGAACTAGACGGGGTCGTACCCTGTTACGTGCAAAGTGATCACATGAATCAGTTAGGGGCATTACGGTGTTCGGAGTGTAACCCGAATGACTATCAAAACTGGTAACTAAGAAAAGGGATTAAGTATTGAGTAGGCGTAAATATGTTCGCCATTACTTTTATGTGTATAGCTTTGTTTGATGAACTGTTGTTTCGGATGAGATGTAGACAACTACGGCGCGAAGCCAGAGAGGATGCTGTGCGATTAATCGAGGTGCTTGAGGATAGTGAACTAGACTCTCGCCCGTTGATATGAATAGAGCGTAAGAATAACTCGAGCATGAAGGAGGAAATCGATCAAAAGAGATGGGCACTAGACTCGTTTACGATTACCAACAGCAGAAATGGATTCCATACGTCTCGGATCCAGACAAATGGTATCAGCACTTGCTGGATGTTAGAGATGGCTACGCGGAACGCGACAGTCAGGGGTCATTATATTGTGGGTAGTGGCCGAAAATACAGAGAGTTGAAAGAAATGAGACAAAAGGAAAAACCCGTAGTGAACCTGGTCACCCCAGTAGCCCAAGCTTTAGAAATGGCAAAATCGGAGCTGAAGCGAAAAGGAGAGGATAGTATAACGGACGGAGGGCGTAAGACAGCATCTTCGGACTGGAATTCATTGAGATACTAAAGGACGAACAACAAATAATGGAATCTTCTGAGAAGAAAACGCCGAACCCTCCCAAAAGATGTGAAAGGACCGTACTGAAAAAAAAGGGTCCACCCGGGGGAACGGGATAAACCGAGCGCTGCGACGCGCTACACCATTAAAGACTGGATCTCGTTCTGAACTGCGTAAAAAATCCTCAATATAGACTCCTCCAGATCCCTGTTCGTTCGATACATGAGAGGCCCCTCACCCTTGTATATAGAGAAGAAGAACGACACCGCGCTCTAGGACGTGCCGCTACCTTCTCGTGGTCTAGGGCGTTGACTCACCCTCCGAGGTGTAACCGAACGCGTCACAGGGACCACCATCTCGTATCTGACTTCGTGGGGCCGCCATCTTGGATGTCACGCCGTGGGGGCCGCCATCTTGGATCGGAAGTCGTGGGGGCCGCCATCTTGGATCTGACGTCGTGACGTCATTTACCCTATAGTGGGGCCTATACTACTGCTATGCTTCGGGCAATTGTTCAAGCTATCCGTAGAGCATGCTGTTTGCACATTTGAACTTAGTTTGTAAGCGTGAGAGTTTTTCTCCCGTTGCACAGTTGTCCAAGAAACGGTGGTTCCCGCATGGTTTTGTCTTCTAACCAAACGTATAGTAGCGTTTGGACCCTTATTCATACTACCGAGGCCCCTCCACACCCATGTTGTCCCAAATGCAATTTTTCGAGATATTTCAATGATAATTGAGTGATTTAGAGCCAAATTTCTTTAGGAGCAGGAGGCGAAGGGCAGGAGAAGCAGGCTGGGAGAGGAGGAGCAGGCGGCGATGAAATCAAAATTTGCATTGATTTTGCTCATTTTTAATAATATACTTATCCAATCTATATCAAACTTGCATGTATGAATTTTTCAAACCATTTAAATAAATCGAAATTACTTCGCTTTAAATGCCACCACCAACGTAATGTGTGGTTCACTTTTTTTCTCATTGGAATCATGTAATGCTCACAGATTAGTGATACTTGTGCATTTCTCCCTAAGTTCTTGGGAAAAGGATTATCAAAAACTATCAGGCTGGGTCGAACCTCTGTTTTATACCCACCCCCTCTCAAGCTTTGATTAAGAGCAACAATTACTGATGGTGCGAAAGACTTAGACGCAGAAAAAAAAGGAATTCAAACCAAGTGTATTAAGGAAGTTACTGCCTATATCGCTGTTTAACTAAAATTGGAAGTTAGAGTATGGTTTTAAGCTCCTCCTTCGTCGTTATTCTAGGGTGTCTGATTTAAACATCAGCAAAGATCAAAGAAAAAAAAGCATCAGCCATACTACAATGTATAAAAAAGTGTACTTTTTGAAAATACCCATGCTGTACGAATACCTTGCACATCATATAACTGATATAACAACTCGTGTATAAGAGCAGTCTCAAAAGATGTTAACTTAATTATTGCAAATCTGATAATGTCCGTACACGCATTATAAAGGAAACAAAAGCGTTTCGCTTATTCTCCCATTGTGTTGTTTGTTTAACCCAGAATGTCATGAGCTTGCTAGAGGTATATATATTATAAGAGATGTATATATAGCAATGTTTGTGATCAGAATAATTCAGTTAACAATAGCGTTTAATCATTCGTATCATACATGCAAGTTTGATATAGATTGGATAAGTATATTATTAAAAATAAGCAAAATCAATGCAAATTTTGATTTCATCGCCGCCTGCTCCTCCTCTCCCAGCCTGCTTCTCCTGCCCTTCGCCTCCTGCTCCTAAAGAAATTTGGCTCTAAATCACTCAATTATCATTGAAATATCTCGAAAAATTGCATTTGGGACAACATGGGTGTGGAGGGGCCTCGGTAGTATGAATAAGGGTCCAAACGCTACTATACGTTTGGTTAGAAGGCAAAACCATGCGGGAACCACCGTTTCTTGGACAACTGTGCAACGGGAGAAAAACTCTCACGCTTACAAACTAAGTTCAAATGTGCAAACAGCATGCTCTACGGATAGCTTGAACAATTGCCCGAAGCATAGCATTCTTAGATTTTCGAGTTTTGCGCTGAAAATTTACTTATGATTGAAAATGTGTCAACACAACTTACCGTGTTCCATTGTTTTGCCCACTGCCTGCTTCCCGGAAGGGCCTTCGCCTCACTTTACGTTCTGCTCTTTTTGGAGAAGGAGGCCGAGATTGGAGGCCGTGTACTTGTTCCAACCTAAAGTATCGTACAGTAAAACCTGTGTAAAACGACCGCTTAAAAATAGACAAAACAAAGATCATAATGACAAATAGTAGCTTAATGAAGGCCGAAAGTATTGCAGAATTCTGCAATACTTTTGACCTGCATTAAGTGATAATTGGTCTAGAAAAACAATTTTCGGTCTTTTTGAGGGAGGCCGTTTTACACAGATTTTACTGTATGTAACGTGTGGTCATAGCATTATTTATGACATGGCGTCATCCACTGAATAAAAATAACGTCATAATGATAAAATACATTCTACCAATAAACATACAAATAACATGTGACCTATCACATTCTGCCAATAAATATCCAAATGACACAGAATGTTAATGATTATAACTATACATGTACCAATAAACATAAAAAACACAGAATGCGATGGACATTCTGACAATAAACATGCAAATAACACAGAAATTTACAGAATACATTGTACTCAATACAAAACAAATAACAAAGAATGTGATGGAATTGATTCTTCAAATAAACGTAAAAATAACACAGAAAGTGATAAAATACATTCCATCAATATACTATATAAATATTACATTCCCTGAGAGGGTGATAGTCGAAAATATCATCCCGAGGAATGTGATTATCAACCGAGGCGCAGCCGAGGTTGATAATCATATTTCGAGGGATGATATTTGCGACTATCACCCTCTCAGGGAATGTAATATTTATTTTATTATACCGAACACAACATTAGATTCTTTCTTTTTACCGTTTGTTTTCTCTTAGACCTACCATGATGAGGGCAGTTCCAAAGGGAATGCACGAATGAAATAGAGGATATATTTTTCACAAAACTGGTTCTGTTTTTAACTGTTTGAATGCATGAACTGATCACTGACGTTCGGTTAAATAAATTACGTAATAAAAAACTGATGACGTCAAACTTCATACCAAGCAGCGTCATTTATATGGAGAAACTCGACAGTATGCGATTTTGATGCAAACTAGAAAATTTCGCCAAATCCGCTCAAATTTGAACTCAACATGTTAGGCTCGTTCTAACTAAGAAAACGAGTACCCACCCTTTATGTTTCTGACCATGAACAACGAAGTTATTGGGAGTTGAAAGTTGCCAAATCATGCCTCATGTCCGCCATTGCTGTTGAACGTCTCCTGACGTGAACGAACCGTACGCGCATCGGCGTTGCGCATCAGACGAACGACTGATATTTTATAATATCACCCGCTGCTATGGCAAACGAGTGACAGTATTCGCCGTCGCTATAGCAGCGGGGGATATAATAAAATATCAGCCGTTCGTCTATGGAAGTTTTGTATGGGGAATTCACGTGAGGTATAATAAATACAAATAACACACGCTATGTTAAAATACATTCCACAAATAAATATCAAAATATCACAGAATAGGATATAATACATTCTACAACTAA